>JAPDDL010001572.1:0-47912 GCA_027422435.1 Schizopygopsis pylzovi
TCTATTAAACAGCTTATAAACCTAAAACTGTATAAAATGAAGTTGATATGAATTCTGTCCTTTATTTTCTCCATTTGAAAACATTAGACATTATTTTGCTTATTGTTAATATCAGTGTTGCTGATGATGCTTTTTATAAATAAAACGTTTTTATTGTTGTAATTTGAAGATACAATTTTACATGAAAATTTTAATTTTCAACAGTTTTTTGTTGTTGTTAAGATGACTGAAAGGAGGAAAAACCAAAGCGAAGAATGGACTTACTTCACTCTGTTATTTATTTACTTTATAACAGTAAACAAATATCGGTTCTGCATATCGGTTACATAAACATACAAATAATCGTTATCGGTAATAAAAAATCAATAACGGTCGATCACTACTTAAAATGCAATCACCATTGCTCTGTGAAATTGTACATGCAAAATACAGTCATTGCAATAGAAATCAACATGATCAAGAGTTTTGCATGAGAGGGAAAAATGTATCCATGCAGTGTTTTGCCCATTTTTAAATTGGTTGCATGAATTTGTCACATTGACCAACAAAACCTGCTTGGCCTGAAAGCGATGCTTCACTATGCTGGTCTCTATGCTATTGACAACAGACAAAGGAATTTTCTTCAGACTGACTTCTGTGTATATCTTATTCAAATCTGATAATTTTTGGCAAGTGTTAATGGCAAAAAAATCACATGAAATACGGTTTTACGAAGCTTTTTCAAATGACATAAGCTGATAAAAATTAAACTTTGCCATCATAGGAATAAACTGTATTTTAAAATATATTTAGTTATATACAGTGGCGGCTGGTGAATTTTTTTTGAGGTGGGGCTGCACACAATTTCACAAACAATTTGTAACGTGGTGGCCGCCCTAGCTTAGATAAACTCTAGAGGAAATGTTCGGGCGCCAGTCAGGATTAATCCTGACAAAATTTAAATTAACCCCTGGATAGCACAAACAAAAACCACCTGTTACAATATTAATTCACAAAAAAAACAGTCAAAGAAAAAACTGTTCACAAGGGGAAGATTTATTTCACGATGTCCATGAGAAAAAACAACTTGTTTGAAGAAAAAAAACAAGCAAAAAAAAAAATTTCAGCACTTCGGTTCAATTTCCACCTTTGAAATCCGTGCAGGAATTGCGTCAGGCTAATTCACGTTACCAACACAGGCAGATTCGCATCCACAATCAAAAATTGTCCATAGAAGAGAGAAAAAAAAAGAAACATAAAACATTGTTCATTTTATAGTTAAGGAAAACATCAACCAATAATCTTAAAGCAAAAATAGCCATTAAACACTTTGTAAATCCACTAAGCACATTGAATGTGCGGAAGTGAATGTGCGAGTGCGTGCGTGTGTAGTAATGAATGAGTGAGTGAGTGAGTGTGTGTGTGTGTGTGTGTGTGTGTGTGTGTGTGTGTGTGTGTGTCTGTGTGTGTGTGTGTGTGTGTGTGTGTGTGTGTGTGTGTGTGTGTGTGTGTGTGTGTGTGTGTGTGTGTGTGTGTGTGTGTGAGAGAGAATTGGCGGCTAAGAGGTACTGACCAAGTTTTGCAGTCATAAAGGAAACTGGAGAGTGTTGTGGGTTTTGTCCGACACCAGAACAGGTGGATGAACAGCCGTCACTTGTCTTCAGAACCACTTTACTAAAAGCAGAAGATCCTGATGTGCAACGCTTAAAAGTTACGTGAAACTCCGCGAAGCACCAGACATCACTCACAGGAAGCACCAGTTTTGACAAACGGACATTGGAGTAGAGATTGTACAGAGTTAGGTTCGTGTCCGGAATTAATAAGACCTGAGTCCGCCATTGTCACGTAACCTAATTGAAAATTGCGCCGCTACAGACCACGAGACCAGCCTTGATTTTAGCAGCTTGGGGCGACAGAAAAATTACCCATTTCAGTTAAGATTTGAGGACACTGATTGGCTAAATTTTATGTCACATCGTGAATATATTTATATCTTGAATCAGGATTTGACTAAATTCTACAAAGACCCGCCTCCTGTGGGCGATTTCTCGATCGCCCCTCAGCTGAAATTGAGACGTGCTGACAGGCAGAGAGGTCATATTGAAAAACATATATTTTTCACAGAAGATTTTCTAATATATCACATCATACAAATATACATTTAAATAATTTATATAATTATTATTTTGTGTGTGTGGTTCAGGGAGGGCGGCGCCCTAGCGCTCTCTATTGGCCAGCCGACACTTGTTATATATAGGGTTGGGAATCGAAAATCGATTCCGATTCCAGACGGTTAAGCAGCATCCCTCCACCACCCCTTCTCCACCAATATCACTGGAATTCCCATCACACGGGAGGGTACCCCGGGTTCGGGCCATTACCGGCTAGGAGCCCCCCCCCCTGGACAGCACGCCTACAACGTATTACCATACACGCCAAATACGCATTACATTTATCGTGCTAGTAGATGTAAGTGTGAAATCATGAATCACATTGGAATCGAATCTGGGAATTGAAAAGAATCGGAATCGATAAGCAGAATCGGAATCGGAATCGAAATCGATAAAATTCAAACGATACCCAACCCTAGTTATATATGTTATTTTAAATTGTAATAAAAAAATTAATAACTGAAAATATAATAGCAGTAGATAATTGCTGTATTGATAAACAAATAAATTCAGAAAAAGGCATTAAGAAAATCGAAATCATTCCAAACTTTGGACCGGTTGTGTATACTTCCTCAACACAGATATGGAGAGCGTTCAAGAGAACGTTTGAGATTGTTATCATAAACCTGCTTCACAATGGCACCATTTAGCAAAGGAGGCCTAAACAGGGGAAATGTCCCTTCAAACGATCTCCCCTGCCAAATAAAAGAAGATTTGACCATCCCACGAGTCCTTTGTTTAAATTACTCTTGTCCTTTTGGCCTTTCGAATCATTATAGTTTCTGAAGTTGAGAACAAACGGCCTCCCACACACAGTCTGTGTAGGTATCAGTGAGCATGTACTACGTGAGTCAAATCTCTTCACTACTACCTTTATTTCAGGCCTGGAAAAGCTGAATAAGCTTTACACCATCATTTATTCAGCAGGCTGCCAGGCAATCTTTTAAAATTAATAAGTTTAAAGATTGAGCTACTTTAGAGCAGCAGGTTTGATAAATGTTTGAGGAGTCCTGATGAGTTATGGTGACACTCTCAGAGTATGGAGAGCTAAATGAGCAGGAGCAGTGAGGGTCAAACGCTGGCAAACAGCTGTACGATGCTGATGGTTTCAGATTCAGTAGATCTGGAAATAACATGTTTTGTGTCTCTGTTATTTTTTTAGGTAGATCACATTTATACCTTGCATTGCAATATATTTCTACTATGATCAGAAACAATTTTAATGTTCGTAAATTCCAACTACAAAGGATGATCCTTACTACAATTTGAAAAACAAACAAACAAACAAAAAACATACAAATATTTTATTCAGAGCTCCTCCTTATAGGAATCACAGATGTTATCACTAGTACGTGTCTTCTTCTGCTTTACTTTCTTTTTGCTTCACTATCACTACATAATCATAAGGCATGTAAGGCATATAGTCGTATTCCATAGATCCCAGGAGGCATAGCTCATCCTGTTTTATTTCCCCACTTTTAACATATTTTAATGTAACAATAGCATTTCACGGGTAATTTTAGAAATGGGGGTAGGTTCGAAAGCTATATTTACCAAACCATAGACCTCTATTTTATTACACAATCTATTGTATGTTTCACTTATAGCTGTCTTTTAATACTTGATAATATTCAAAAAATAATATAATTTTGCCTTGCAAATGTCATAAATGAAACATGAAGCATACAGTTATACATTATACTTAAGTATGGTTTTAGAGGTTGTGTGAATGACATTCTTTCTTTATTTCTTTCTTTCTTTCTTTCTTTCTTTCTTTCTTTCTGTAATTTGAAGTCAGCGACAGAATTATTCAAAATATAAAAAATTAAATTTTAAAAAGACAAACAAAATTACGTAAATAAATAAATAGCTATTTAAAAAAATAAAAAAAATAAAACAATGATATATATATATATATATATATATATATATATATATATTAGTGAATGCATTTGCTTTACCACTTAACAAGCTGTTTTTTTAAAAGGCATGTTTAACTTATTATACAAATATTTTTTAATGGATTTTTGTACATTTTTGTGTGCTTTTTCAAAGTAAAGTATGCTAATTGCGATTCAACCAAAAGACGGGGAGAAAATAAATCCCACATAAAAATGACCCCAAGAGAGACAGCCGAGACATGGGTGAGGATTTGGGGAAAAAAAATCAAGAGATTCCAAAAGCTGTCCAGTTGAATAATTCATGGTATATAGATTGGGTGACCAGACAAAAACAGCAGCATAATATTGTAACGATATATAATAATAGAGCGTGATGGAGCATTTACAATCCAATTTGTCAAAAAAACTATAATGATTATTTGTAGTGAATAATGAAAACAGATTGGTATTTTCCGCTTTGTTAAATGTGGCTAGAACCCATCCCTGGCCATCTCCGAACATCTTAATATATATATAATGTCATTAAAATACTATCTGTTGATGATCGGGTCAATAAAAACCTTTAAAACCAAGTTTAAAGTGGCCTGGATGCTTTATTTTGTGAAATATATAATTTAAATTCCAGCATTAACAAATACATGAATGCCCACACAGGCCAGTTTTGGACTATTTTCAAAAATAACACAACCACAGATTTATTTCCAAGCAAGATTCCCAGATAAATGCAGACACAAGAAGTCTCTCCTTTCTGTCTAGTGGTGGAAGAAACATGTTCAACCTTGCCCCATTCCCGAAAATGTAAGCCAGCGTTATCTGATATGATACAACTGAGAGCAGCCATCAACAATTTGCTACATCTTTAGCTGTCAGCAAATCCAAAACCTCCAGTTTTTGCCAAACGTAAGGACGGGGTATTGCATAATGTCAGATTTTAGTTAAAAGCCAATGTTGAAATTTGAATTATATTCTTATATTCTAATATTGCTAATACCAATGAGCCAATAATTATTTTCATGTAATGGTAGTTAACTGATAAAAGGTAGATAGTAAAATGAAATCATTGTGATTTCACTGAACAATGATTTTAATTGCGTATATATAGTATTAAATGTATTTAGCTGAACTTCAGTTCAACTAAATACATTTAATACTATATATACGCAATTAAAATGCAACCACCAAGTAACTGAATACATAATATTTATATCGCAGTAATTACAAAATTATTTTAAAATATACAAATTATGCTCAGATGAGCTTTATTTGTCACATACACAATTAAACAGAGTATAATGAGGAGTGAAATGTGTTCTCTGCATTTAACCCATCCAAGTGGAGCAGTGGGCAGCCGACATTGCAGCGCCCGGGGAGCAGTTGGGGGTTCGGTGCCTTGCCCAAGGGTCTCACCTCAGTCGTGGACACTTCCTGCCAAAGCCGGGATTCGAACCCACAACCTTGGGTTACCTCTGGTTTCAAGTCAAATTAGGCCACGACTGCCCATGAAAATATGTATTTCAGTCCTACTTAAGTGGGTCTATAAAAAGCGGGTCTAAAAAGTTCAGCCACTTACTTTGATATATTTTAATTTAAGTGACCAAAAACAATACACTGAATTAATGTTCTTTCTCACAAGGACAAATACAAAATAAACTAAATCAGTTATTTAAATAACAGGCATCAAAACATTATAATTTACTGTTTAAAAAATATATATATTAATTGTATATCTGTTCAATTTTATATAAAAGTATTACATTTTTTTTTTTTTACATTAACATTAGAGAGCGTTAGATGACAGCAAAGATAATCCAAACAAAGACATAAATAATTAATTTACAAATATCTCTGAACTCCAATTTTGAATGATACTAAGTTGTAAAGTAAGTGCTAAGTTAAGTTATTATGTGTGTGTGTGTGTGTGTGTGTGTGTGTGTGTGTGTGTGTGTGTGTGTGTGTGTGTGTGTGTGTGTGTGTGTGAGTGGGTGGGTGGGTGGGTGAGTGAGTGAGTGAGTGAGAGAGAGAGAGAGAGAGAGAGTGTGTTTCTGCCCCTGCCATTCTCACACAAGGTTGTGGAACTTTAATTTATAAATGTGATCTGACAAATGTAAAGGGCAAATTTTTACCATATATGCTGTTTATATTGTTTGTATTTGGGATGAAGTAAACATCTGTTGAGTATTTTAATATATATTTAGTGATTGTGTTAATTAAACCCAAAACTGCAGCGGATCCACCAGACTCACGGACACTGGCTGAGTAACAAAAATATGAACACCACACAAGGGTCAAATATGTTACTTTAAAAACAAATGATAAAACTTGGAAAACTCCACGGACACATTCCTCTAAATCCTCCGACTGCTGAACCGTAGTGAGGTGATGCAAGATCAGAGATGTCCCAAAAATGTACAACATTTGACAGTTTCCAATTTAGAATTCCGACTAAAAGGCCCAGAGGAATCTGATCCTGACAGCGAGTCAAATAAGAAACATGTGAAGCTTCAAACAAGTTGCTTTTCCTCTATTAATGCTGACTGCGGCACAAATGTGTTTCAATACAGCATAATAACAAATTAGGAACGTGGTCCGGCCCAAGCAACACCTTTGAAACCACAGTCATTTTGCCGTTAACAAGAATGCTACATCCGTTTGGCCACTAAGTTATTTATTTTTTATTTTATTTATTTTTGTTTTGTCTTGTCCCATATAGACAAATGGAGTACAAATCTGCATGTGAGACATTCCTACTAATGGATTCTGTGCCACAGACAGTCAGTGAACAAATAAAGATGGAGTGGGTAAAGACTCGGATCAGTCTTCACGCCGATACTATTCCATTTTTTATGTTGGTGGGCTGGAAGGGCAATGTCGGACCGCACGCATATCAAATTCCTCAATGTTTACACTAGCTGCTCTCCAAAGCCATTACACTGGCCCTTCACACCTGCCTGACACGTCTGGCCATGATATATATGCCCTGAACAGAAACTTCATTGTGCTCTCTGTCTGTCTCCCCGGCGGCCATGTTGTCAGGCCCTGGGAGAAAAGGATGAATTATGGGTCCAAAGGATTTGTCTCTGCATGGAGAAAGATGGATCGAGGGAGATAGAAGGCGAGAGAGGAATAGAGAGAAATATCCTACTTCACTAAAGAGCGATGAAGGGGAAACAGTGAGCCAAGTTTCCCATGTCTCGCCCCTCTGGCTGTGGCCCACGGCACCTTTATGCTGGAGAGGTTTGTCATTGCTCCAGGCCTTCTCCGGCCCTGATCGCATGGCATTTGGAAAGTTCCATCATTATTTCATAATTATCCCCTTCTCTGATCTCTGAGTCACCCCAGCGCCCTCAGTCTTCATAATGATACAGTTTCTACGAGCATTTATGTGGAGCGGTGGGGCGTGTATTAAGTCTCTATGCGGGCAGATTCAGTTCCAATAGGGGTTTTGTGTTTGAAATTGTTAACCCTAGAATGCATGATCCAAAAAAACTACATGAAGGCATTCAGGTGGTTAACTCCCATTGGGTTTAGTGATTTTCTATGTCTATAAGTAATGTAATTAAATAATTGAATAATGTTGATTAGTTCACTTCTGGTGTGCAGATACAATGACAATTCAATATAGTATAACATGTTATATAAAAAAATATGTTATATTATATCTAAATTAATATTATTTTATATATTACACAACTTTTATTTAGATAATTTTTATGTCTTTAAATAAAAAATATGTTTTAAGCTCATCAAAAGTGACAGTAAAGTCATGTATAAAGTTACAAAAGGTTTATATTTCAAATAAATGAGGTTTTTAGAATAAAAAAAATTAAAAACTGTTCAGTTCAACAGAAAATGTATCCATAAAAATAAGCAACTGTTTTCAGCTGTGATAATAGTAAGAAATGTTTCTTGAGCAGCAAATTAGCATATTACAATTATTTCTGAAGGATCATGTGACACTAAAGACTGGAGTAATGATGCTGAAAATTTAGATTTGCATTTCAGCTATAACATTCATTAAATTATTCAAATAAAACAAAAAACTGCTTTTTAAAAGGTTTTAATAATATTGCACAATATTAAACGTTTTACTTTGTTTTTGATCAAATAAATACAGCTTTGGTAAGCATAAGAGAGAAAATTAAATTAAATAATTAAAATGAATTAAATTAAATTAAATTAAATTAAATTCAATTCAATTCAATTGTTGCAGCATTTATGTTGTAAAACAGGGACTGCATATTAGCACAGTCCAGAATCAGTCCGGGGTTACATACGGATAATTGTGTCCCACTTTTATCCTGGGTAGAGAATCAGTATGGGTTTTAAGATTTCAAAATGTCACGATTTACTTGCAAACCCTGTACTTGCAAGGTCTATAATTATATGATTGAATATAGCATGTGATAACTGTAGAATCTGAATCAAAACTGAAATTTTCTGTAACTGTGCAAGATATTTAATGAGGTAAGACAGTTTGTGATTATTTTTTTAGCATTACATTTTAACAAAACATTGTTTCCCGTAGTATACCTTTGACAAGGCAATTCGAGATTTTGCAAAATCTAACCTAATTTCAAGAGATTTCAGAATGAAAAAAATGTTAACCAAGTGTGAAAAGAGAAAAAAAATAAAAAATTGAAGAGCTTGTAGAAGTCTATAAAAGATTTATGGGTTGTAATATTTGGAAGCAGAAACAATGTCTTGTCACATGTTTTTATCCTTGGAGTGGAATAACTTTGAAATAATTTCTATGGAAACAACACAAAATATCCTGCTTTATTTTTAAATTGGAAGCGTTACATAAAGTTAGCGTCTGTCAAACTTACATAATAAGCTAAAACACAAATCACAACCAAATACCTTCAACAAAACCTTGATGTGGAAGTGATGATTTATCTATAAAAAACAGCATAAAATCAGTAAATCTGAGCAACATTAGCATGATTCATTTTGAACACTAGCTATAAACAAATCTTCACTTTTTTTTGTCTGCTGATGATTGAACGACATTTCGTTGCAGCCACTGACAGCTCTGAACATGAACTGTAAGCCATTTTAATGGGCTTAAACTTACTTTGGATCCCCCATTTATTGTAATATAAATATTTATATTTAAATCATGTGAATTTGTATAGATTATCCCGTTATAATGAGGGAAAGGTCCACCGTGGGACTAATTAGTTAAATACATATGAAGAAATTAGCTTATTATTATTACGCTGAAGGCAAGTATAATGACAGTTTTAAGCAAATCCCTCAACATCTCTTTAGATTACTTAGTTTACATAAACTTTGACAGGGAATAAAATAAATATACAATGTAGAGTTTTACAAACAGCATAAACGTGAGTCATTAATGAATCTGAGTCTACAAAAAAAAAAAAAATCCCCCCAGAGATGTCTAGCTTCTGCATTTGGATCCATGTCTAATTCCTACAGACATCATTAATTTGTCTTGTACAAATAAAAAACACAAAAACATTTTCTCCTCATACGTCTTTCTCTGGGTTGAGGAAGTGGTGAATATTTAGAGAGAGAAAAAATGTATCCCTTCGCTGACATATTTGCACAATTTGTGCTTGTGATGTGTCCTCACAGCCTGTGCAGCAAGGCTACACTGAACTTTAGCACATACTCCCCTGATGATGTCTTATAATTATGGGTCTACACTGAATGTGCACACTGCTGAACCTGCCAAGCTGATTTATGGCGGATAAAATGCCTTCATATGTGAAGCCACAGTGTGCTGAGAGTCTCTCTGCTCAGGCCCTGCACAGGAGTCAATTAGAAAGCCATGAAACTCGAGTTTAGTGTTTAGAAACAAAGAGCTCAAAAGTAACAGTTACAGTTTTTGTTGTAGGATTTAAATTACTGCCGAAGATGTTCAATAACACTGCGATTTGTTTATTTCGAATTGTGACTTTATTTCTCAAAACTGTAACTCTACGGTGTGGTTTCACAGACAGGGCTTAAACTAAGCCAGGATTAGTCCATAGCTCAATTAGGACATTTTTATAAACGTGCTTAGGAAAAAAACATTACTGGTGTGCATCTTGAGACAAAACAAAAGCACTGATATATTTTAAGATCAGTCAGTGCAAGTTTAGTTCAGTTGAAACAGCTCAGACTTACATTTTAGTCTAGGACTAGGCTTAAGCCTTGTCTGTGAAAGCGGGGGTATGTTTCCCAACTGTGACTTTATATTTAATGTGACTAGTTCCGTTCTAAAGGGAACTTCTACGCTGCATCCTCTAGAGGGCGATATGGGAACGCCTTCAGCGTGACCGGTCTCTGAAGCATGAATACAAACACACAATGCACTTGACATTGGCAGGTGGAAGCCTATGACGCAAGCAAATGAGATATTAAACACTTTAGAGAGTCGCTATGCTGAGACCTCCAGAGCTCCGCTTAGACTGCACTATTAGTATGTAGGCTCTATTGTGAGCCTCGCTAGCTCACGCTAGCGCTGATCTAAACTATTAAAAACACAACATGCACACACACACATACATACAGATGTTTTGCGGGTAACTTCAGAAAGTTAAAATAGCCCTATTAGCTATTTTAACACTTAAACCAAACGGAAAGATCACGACAAATGACTTTGCTTTGTTACTGCGTTCAGATCGATTTACCAGTTCAGTTAGAAATAGAGACTCTGTTTATAATACTTGCTTTTATGTTGGTTAAGCAGGCTGTGGCTTTGTCTCGTTTCCACGTGTTTCTTCGATCCTTTGTTCCGTTCCAACGTGTTGCTCTGGGAATCTCCACTGCTGTTGCGTGACGTCACCGGGGAAGCCGTGTTGGAGCACGGGGCTGTTTGATGCTGGTCCTGTGATGTTACGGCTTTTACAAAGTCTTTGTTTCGCCTCGATAGTTTGTCTCAGCCGACGTTAAGGCGAGGGTCCAGCGGACCGGCTTCCGGGTCGTCCTTGCGCGAGTTGGAGAGTGATGTAAGGAGAAGCAAGAAAGCTTTTTGCGCACTGGCGCACTGTTTTAAACAGTCCGATTTAGACCTGCCCACAGGCGGTTGTTTGAATCAGCGTGTCCGTGAGGGGCGGAGCCCCGCCTCGCACGGTTTCCGTGGCCATGCTTACGTCAGCTGATATTTAATTCATCCCATGAAAGATATCCTTACAGACCTTTATATATGTTGTAATCATACATTATGATGCTAAAGTTTAACGGTCATCCACACCACTTATTACTTACGACGCCAGCTTCTTTTAGAGACTAAACACTCCACATTTGGAATACAATGGTACATATACAATAGCATTCCACATTCTAAATAATTCACATCCACATATGAAAGGCAGAGTACAACATTAATATCCATATTGTTTCTTGAGTAGATGGTTTTAATAGTCATGAAATGAATGAACGTCTTTTTGCATACAGGAATACGCGAGTTTCCCTGTGAGACGAGAAACAGAAAAGTAATTTCCTTTGTTCTGTGACCGAAAGAAATCGCACACTTTTGCACTGATGAGGGGGGGTTATAGAGACGCCGCTTCTTTAGCTGGCACCTGGTGACCTGTAGTGACAGTTGACTTCCTGCCGACGTGGCATTACACATCCCCCTTTTGCTTGATGATGTTCCCGATGGAACATCGGCAGGCACTGGAACGAGAGGCAGGGAGAACAGGCACAAGACACAAACATCATCTCTATCACTGACTGAATCCTGGTGCAGGGTAATTTGGGAAGGAACAGGTTAGAAACTTGAGAAGACATAGGAATGCATTGTTTGGGATTATTGACAATTGGGTCGTTTTGACTGGTTTAATTGACAGGGGTTCGACGAGGCAGTATAGGCATGATCTCAATCAGGTTGGTCAAATTCTCGGGTTCGGGTTCTTGGTCGGGTTTACCACGTCGGAAATGGCGCGGGACGCCTGACGTGCATCTGTTGAGAGATTCTTGAACGGCGTTCACTCACTTGTGTAGGAGGAAGGCCAGTGTCAAAGTCACAACATATCCTACGATAGTAGAGATATGCTGTGTCAGCGGCTGACCAAGACCAAATAATTGGCACGCCGGAGGGCGGAAGGCGAGCGATAGCTTCTAAAGCTGTGTCAACCAGTGTCAAACCAATAAGAGATTTCAAATTCAGCCTGATACCCATCGTCGGTAAGGTGATACAATGCTAACTCGTCAATATGGAGGATTGAGCCCTTCGGGACTGTGATCCATAAAGTTTGGTTGGGCAAACTAATGCGCGTGGTGGTGTCTTGTTGATCGTATGTGAAGCTAGCTGTTCGTGCTGGGGTATTGACCAGACATCGGTTTCTGATGATTTCGACTTCCGTTACCACAACTTGAGAACGTGGTGTTGCTTCGGCGGGGCAGCTCGTGTCTGGTCTAATGGATTCTAAGCCGCAGATGCCCTTGGTATTATCGCGTATGCAGGGTTTACTCGGGTAGAGGGAGCGTCCTTAGTGAGCGTGCCCATCTTTAAGTTTGGGGCCAGATACAACTTGTCGTTGTTATCGTGATACGCAATGACTTTAGGATTGTGGATTTTGACATCGGTGTTCCCTTGCCAAAATCCCACATTCATGACCTCTATAAGCCAGTAAATATTAACGTCGATAATGGGCAAAATAAAAAGAAACACCAAGTCACCTGTTTCCGGGTTTGCGTATATGGCAATAGCGCTACCGGGAAAGGGGCGAGATGGGTTTGGATGAGACTAACCCCGCAGTGACCGAAGTTACGACGTTTGGACAAGGACATGAAGTATCACATAGCCCGGAATCCTATCCCTAGCTAAGTTGTCAATCAAGGACAGGGTTCGTACACATTTTTACCAACAAATTTCCATGACTTTTCCATGACTTTTCCATGACTTTTGAGACAATATTCATGACCTAATTTTACATTATTTTACAATAAGAATAAAAATCTGTTCAAATTATCATAGCATTTTAACTAAAATGAATGACTATTAATACTATTGTTTGCTTTTTTGTTTTAGTACAAGCTGAAACTGTGCCAGATGTGAAGGTCCTTGCAGTCCGAAATTTTCGCATGCAAAAACGCATACAAACATTTCTGACTTGGTGTGTGAGGACCTTTACTCCACACAGAGAACATATCACATCACTATTATCATTTATTTAACTCAGTTAAACGCAGGGCCAGAATTTCGTTTTGGAAACTTTTCTTTTTCGCAAGTGTTTACATTAAGAAAAAAATTACAATGCTTACAAGGATACACGCCAGCAGTGTTCGAATTATACCGTGGACTTTGGGGAGCCCATTTCTTTCTTTTTTATAATATATGTAGGGTCCTATGAAATCCGTTAAAATTTTTCCCAAATTACATTTTATTTTTTTCTAAATTCATTTTTTTCCATTTCAATTTATCTAGATTCCGTTTTTTTTCCGTTTTCATTTTATGGACTCCTTTTTAATGATCAAATTAAATTGTATTTATCAAAAAGCATGTCTAATTAATTAAAATCATGAAACTTATACAATTTAACACTAATTTATTAAAAGTGTAACAATAATGACATGTTTAGGGCCGTATGAAATGTTATATTTTTTTCTCACCTTATGTTTTATTGTTGCCAAATTCTGTTTTAGCTCATCTGATTATTTGAATGCATACAAACATTTTTTTTTTTTTTCTTACAGTAGCCTTATGAATTGTTTTTTTTCCTCAGAAATTCTGTGTTGTGTATTTCAATTTGACTGGTTATCAGATTAAGGCATAAAACATCAATTTCATTTACATTTTAATGAATGAAAATTAAACATTTACATGTTGAAAAATAAAGGAGATTTAGCCTACTATTAAAAATAAAATATTTTGTGATTATGTCTTAATAAAATAAAGTTTTATTATTTTTTCAACAGTAGTAGTAGACGTGTTTTTGAAGTAGAACTAAATTCACAGTTTCATTGTTTGTAGGGACAAACAGATGCAGATTATTAAAACATGCACATTTCTTCTCTTTCTCTGTCACTCTCAAAATGGGCATATTTGAGAAACAAGTCGAGTAGTTTGCTTCACTGAATATAATTGTCGGTCATTTAACATTTCTTTCGTAAAACAGTTGACTAAACATCTTACCTCGCTCTCTTTTATTAATCTGACGCTTCGTCGCGCGCTCAGCATCTGTGAACGCTAAACTCCGCCTACTTTGATTTGATTTGAAATTCAATTACTTTGACATTGACGAGCGCTGTTTACCCGCTGAGGCAGAGCAGACTTTTAAAGCTTTTTTTGTCATCCTAACAAGAGCGCTGCGTAATCGAGGACAGCAGATGCTCATGTAGGCCTAATTATCTTTATTAAAGTGAGTTAGGTTTAAATCGCATTTTTTAATGTGAGCATTAATTAACGATTTTTGTTGTTGCAATTTTACACATAATAATCCACGATGATCACAGTAGGCCTACACAAAACTGAAATTGCACGTCAAAATAACACAGTCAATATTTTTTGAGACTCCCCCCCAAAAAATTTCACAAATCATGTTTTCAGGGGAGCTCATGTATTATTAAGGGAGCCCCTAGCTCCCCCGTTGTTCGCACCCTGCTCACCAGGATGGCCATTTTAACGTCATTTTGTGTGTAATTTTACCGCTTAAACGCAACAAGCTGCACTTTTAGAGCCCCATATTTCAGCCTCGACTTTTAGTTTATGGCTTCGGGACAATTTTCACATCAGACGCGGGCCGGGCATCGGGCTTGTTTTAGGATTCCTCCTTATTTTTGTATTTTAGAAATCCATCAATTATTATGGTGTAAGCCTGGTGCCAGTATGTCTGGGCACCAGCACCCCCCCCCCCCCCCCCCCCCCCGAGAGGACAAAAGGCCCTCCTGAGAATCAACAAAAACTATCTCTTGCATATGTAACAGCAGCATCCGAGACGCAACACACAGTGTAGTTCACACCCTGTACTTATGGTCTCATCATCTTCCCTTGCTCCCCCTTTTCTTCCCCCCTCTCCTCCTCACCTAGAACTCACTGAAAACCCATGCAATGTAATGTATGTACAAAAAAGTAACTATACATGTTTGATATCATTTGAAATGTCTCAGTGCGCCTGGTAAAATGGTCTCATTCTCCCAATCATAATGAAAAGCTAAAAGAAGTTCTAAAGTATGAGAAGTGTAGTGTACAACTTAAAGGTGTGCCCTCCCCCTGATCTTCTATTCAAACCACCTCCTGTATGTAAATAAGTATTCTCTGCCACAGGATACCAAGAAGCCATTTGGTTGCAAATTCTAAAGTCTAATTATTATAACAAGATACCACCATTTGGTGGGCTTATTGAATTATCTGGGTTTATAAGGAAACGTGACACAAAGTTCTAGGAGTCTGTAGGTTGACTGCCCACACAATCGCTGTGTGTAATTTTCATTGCCAGGTAGTAATTTCTACAAATTCTTCAATTCCTGAATTATTGTTATGTTATGGTTAACTGATGATTCTATTCTTGTAACATTGGAGTTTTGAATTATTGCTTCGATTACCTGGTCAATAAATTGTAACGTTTGATTCTATTCTGACTGCCTCTAAGATTGCTTTCTCCCTAATAGATTAGTGGATTCGTATATTTCCGCAAGCCTGCGTCAGTTTTAGCGACGGCTAATATCCGGCATCATTTCAAGTCTACTTGGATGCAGAGGCGGGTAAATAATTCCGTTTAGGGACGGCGAATGCCGTCTGGTCAGACTAAACTCGGGTACGCCTATACCTCTGACTTTTGATTTAATGTTACTTTAAACAAGTACTTGACCAATCCAAAGCTATTACAAGTGTGGTACATTGATCTGCTAACATATCTAATAGTGGCCAAGAAACCTTTACTGAAGTAAACAATTGAACTAAAGTTCTGAGGGGGCTCCAAGGGGGTTATTCGATGTCTCTGATTGTGTACGTGTGAATTAACGGCAAATCTTAGATACATAACCATAATTTACCTCTGATTGATGACCGGGCCTGACGAGATTGTGTCCGTGAGACCTGTGAAAAACAGGGCCTCTAAGCGATATAGTTTCCCTACATCTGAGCGGATAAAGTATTAAAAAGAGCTGAAAAGAATAATCAATCATTCGTTCATGTTTTAATGATGCACAGAAATGGATCTTTTCATTTATGGAGTCAGATGAAATAACGAGATAAAATATATAAGAAAAAGTGTTCCATTTAATCTTGTTGTGTCATGAAAAAGGAAAGACAGTAATACGCAAAAGGCCTTCACCCGCTGAACGACTGCCGTCATTGGGTCGATTGAGCCGGGCCTTACAGTGGTGACCCCGACGTGATCTCGCACAGACGAGAACGTCATTCCAGCCGCGACATTCAACTTGAACTCTCCTTGGGACATGAGGTTTGATCTCCTTCTCATCAATATCCAGCTGCTGTGGTAAGTGTATTTTTTTTTGCCTTTTAGAAGTTGAGGGAAATATTGTTTACACTATATAGACACATTTGTAGTACGGGTCGGAATACCCACTTTTGAGACCGGAACCGAAAAACCCGGTGGTGATAAGAATTAGACGAGAAACAACATGTCTTTTCAGGGAAAGCACAGCAGCAGAGTAGATGAGGAGATAATGGAGATTTTAGGACTGCAATTACAAAAACTCCTTGTTCGGTTAAGCGACAAGGGATTCAATTTGAAGTGGAACAACAACGAAATAATATCCTGGTATTCTGCCGAAGGTGCGAAACTAAAATCAAAATCAAAATACAAGAAAATTCCCGCTGCAATTGTTTATTTGCTTCGCCGCAACGACCTCGCGACCATAACCGAGAACGAAAAAACAATAACAAATATCAAAGAAATCGAAAGAGTGCGATCTGACGAATTACAAAAGTTAAGAAAACAAGTCGAAGTGTTTGCATACGAGCAACAGGGGTGGGCTAGACAACGCGAAGAAATGGCCACAAAAGTCGATCACGTTCAAGGGAAACTAATTACATATAGTAATTACATATCTGCGCTCGAAGATTGTTGCGGTAAAACAGGTTTTCCAGTTGCCGCAGTTAAACAAGCAGCACTGGATGAAACCGAGTTAGAGACTCAAACTGAAAGCGAAGATGATGATACTGCGTTAGCGTGTAACATTAGGCCACACAGAGAAACTCGTAACCGAGCTCTTGTGAGCCTGTGGCCAGAAAAGCCGAGCCTGCGAAGCCCAATAAAGACTCGAACATAATCAAACGACTCGCCAAAGAAAGCAGTTAAAATCGCAGTGTTAAAAACCATGACAAATGCGGATGATGAAATCACAACAATCAGCCGCCCGTTAACATGCGAAGAATGCTCTAGACACAAACAAGTCGTAGGAATTATGCCGAGAAAAGGGCCATTTCAACCCTACTGGGAAGCATTGATGCTACAGGCTAATGTTTACAAACTAGAGATTAGAGACGTATGGCAAATAGCTCTTCTCACTATCCCTGAGGAGCTCAGACCGAAACTAAACACAGAAATGAAATCCGGCAACATAATGAACAGAGTAAATGACGAAACCGACGAAGGGATTTACGAACGTCTAAAACAGGCATTATTAGACATGAGGGGACTGTCACATGCAGATTGGAGCAAAATATTAGAAATCAAACAAGCAGGTAATTAGTCATTTGAAACGTACGCTGAACGGTTATGGGTAACATACAGAGAACACTCAGGCCTTGAAAATGCAGACCGCAACCATGACGCGTTACTGCAGCTTGTTAAAAACAATGCCGGCATCCCCGTTCAAAAGGCGTTATCAAATGGCGTCGACCCGGCCGAAAACACGTTCAGAGCAATAGTAGACTGGGGTTCAAGAATAGAAAACAGATGGCGATTAAAACCCCGCAGCGTTGCGTCCGCACAATGGTTAACAGAAGGGAACAGCACAGATAAATTTAGCCAAAGATCTCCAAATAAAATGATATGCCATTATTGCAGAAAGACTAACCATTTAATGCGAGATTGTCAAAGAAGAGAAAAAGATTTAAAAGAACAAGCGAAGCATTACCAAAAACGCCCTCTAGCGACGACTCTGAGCTGTTGAAACAATTCGTAAACTTCATGAATGAGTTTAAAAAACAAAACGGCCAAAATGGTGCGGCCCACAACGCGAGCGGAACGACTGAAAATTACCATCACCAATAGGGATACGTGGCCTCCATTGCCATAGGGAGCATAATTAAGAGTGGAAACCGAATAAAAATAAGGGCTAATTTAGGAGGCCAGTTAGCCAACGTACTTATTGATTCTGGCGCAGCGTGCTCCTGTACAGACATTCCATTACCTTTAACCAACGAAACGATTCCGATCCAAGGCATCGGCGATACGATAATGATTGCGACAAAAACACAGCCAGTTCAACTTGATTTAGGCGTGACAGTATTGGAAGAATCCCTCTGGTATTTACCTAACAACAGTGAAGGGACTGTGCTGGGAATGGACATAATGCGAAAGTATGGCTTTGTAATTCACTGCTTTGAAAAGCAAATTGAGCTGAAAACAGAAAAAACTGTAACAAAGTGCCTACCAAAAAAAATAACGAGCGTTATGTCCATATCCACCCCAGATCCTATTCAACAGATGGTAAACAAACACGATAGCATTTGGGCTACACATGAACATGACTGCGGCCTCATTGACTTTGTTGTGTGTATTGAAGGGGAGCCCCCTCCCCCACAAAAACAATACCGCATCAAACCAGAGGCAGAGTCAGCCGTTCATGAAATTGTACACCAACTTGAAACCAGAGGTATAGTCCGACGATGTAGTTCGACCACAAATTATCCATGCTTACCAGTACCAAAATCGAACGGTAAATGGCGTCTTTGTATTGATTATCAGCGTCTGAACAAAGTGTTGCCCAAGGCTACACCTATAGTGGCAAATCCATCGACGTTATTATCACAAATTTCAACACAAGCGACTTGGTTTACGGTGCTCGATGTAAAGAACGGTTTCTGGTCCATCCCAATCAAACGCACCGATCAGTGGAAATTGGCCTTCACTGTGAATCAAATCCAGTACACTTGGGAACGAATGCCACAAGGCCTCCATAACAGTCCTGCGATTTTTCACAGAGCATTAGAAGACACGCTAAATCCACTGACAGGGACCGGAAACGTGATTCATTACGTTGACGATATACTTATCGCGACCGAGGGATCACTTGATGATCATTTGCTGCTCGTTGACGAAGTGCTGTTAACACTCGGTAAAGCTGGCTTCAAATTGAACAAAGAAAAAGCCCAAATTGCTCAAACCGAGGTTCAGTACTTGGGTTACACGATTACGCAAAGCTATCGAGCATTAACAGATGATAGGCGGAAATGCATCGCTGAATTGCCCCGACCGCACACGCTAAACTCATTACAGAAAGTGCTGGGAACAGCAAACTACTTAAGAGATTTCATACCAGACTTTGCAAACGTCGTCACGCCATTATATTCCCTCTTAAAAGGAAAATCAAAACCCTCTGACGTCCTCGACTGGACAGAGGAACACGATAAAGCTTTTACGAGTCTAAAAGAAAACTTGTGCTGTGCTCCCGCGCTCGGTCTGCCCAACCCCAAAAAATCCTTCCACTTACAAGTGGACGCGAACGAAAACACACTATGTGGCGGTTTAGCTCAAGATCATGGGGGAAAATTGCGTCCAATCGCATATTACAGCCGAAAAAAATCCACAATCGAACAAGGATTCGACCCATGCATTCAGCACATACTGGCGGTTCACTGGATGTTGACAGCAACTGAACCAATTGTAGGTTTTCAACCTATCGTTGTGCATACAGTGCACACGCCAGTACAAATGCTGTTGCAGGGCCGAATAAAAGGTGTGTCGTCTCAAAGGTTAGCAAGATGGCTAGCAGACATACAAGCGCGTGACATCACAACTGTTAACGATCGAATATTGCCTCATTTATTGGGAGATGTTGAGGTCCACCCACACACATGCCAAACGAAACAGGAAGCACAGAGCCCAGTTCATGACCAAGAACTTCCAAATCAGTCACAGGTGTACATTGATGGCTACCGGTACTGGCATGATGGCAAATTCCATACAGGATGTGCGGTGTGGGCTCCTCACTCTCCCAATTCAGACAATAACCAATTGCAAATCAAACTATCCGAAAACACATCTGCGCAAGAAGCTGAACTTATTGCATTACTTGAAGCAATCAGATCACATCACGAGCCGCTGTGTGTATACACAGATAGTCGATACGCATTTGGTACAGTCCATGATTTCATGGCACAGTGGCAGTTGAGAAAATTCCTCACATCTGCCGGAACGCCGATCAAACATTTTAACATCATAACTTCGATTTGGCAGGAGATTAGAGCACGCGATTCCTCACTCTCCGTCGTTAAAGTGCGTGCGCACATCATCAAAAATCCAGATGAAAACGAGAAAAACAACAACATCGCAGATCAATTAGCCAAATTAGCAGCACAAAAGGGAGATGAATGGAAGCCTGACAGACTGGTTGTTCCTGCCGTGAGTGCGATTCAAACTATTCCTATTGACTTGAAACAGTACCAACAAGAACTGTGGAGTTCTGATGGAGAGCTGACACCGCACCTGCAGCAGGACCAACTAGTCAAGGTCACTGACGGCATGATTTTAAGAGACGATAAATACATTGTTCCAGAAGCCCTCCAGAAACCAGTGATAAAGTTGTACCACGATTATGCACACATATCAGCTCCCAAAACACAACAGCTGATCCAAAATAACTTCTGGTGGCCACAAATGGCATCAGACATTCAAAGATGGTGTGACACATGCATCGTATGTGCCACCATTAACCAAGGCAAGCCTGGCCGTACAAAACTGTGTAGACCAGAGCCACCCAAGGGACCTTGGGAGTTACTCCAATTGGATTTCATAGGCCCACTACCTAGTGCCAAAGGGGGGTATCGTTATTGCCTTGTGATAATTGACAAATTTTCCAAATGGGTCAAAGCGATTCCCACCCGCAATAACAGTGCAAACACAGTGGCACGAGTAGTAGCGAACCAAATCCTCCCACTCTGGGGAGCACCAATCCAAATTTAATCTGATCAGGGCACACACTTCACAGGTCAGGTGATGAAACAAATATGCCAGATGCTGAACATCAAACAAAGGTTTCACATACCGTATCGACCGCAAAGCTCAGGCATGGTGGAACGTGCCAACCGCACAATAAAAGAAAGCATATCGAAACAGGTAGCACAACACAAAAACCAATGGATTGATGCCCCACCCACAGTCCTAACAATACTGCGGGCAACTCCTTCAAAAGCCACAGGTATCAGTCCATTCGAACTCATGACTGGAAGAGTCATGAAGCTGCCCATAGACCCAGAAATTGCCCCAGCAGACCTGGGGCCCCTCGTGGTTGCAACTCAACAGTCTGTGCTCAAGCAATTACGAGAGAGGCTGGAAGTGCTACATGCACGCGCTGCTCTGAAACAACAGCAATCAGACTTAACGAATGATGCACAATTCAACCCAACCTCTGAGGTGAAATTCTCAGAAGGAGACATGGTAATGGTACGCGTTTTTGTGAAGCAAGGTGCATTCACACCCCGATGGCATGGCCCATATGAAGTTAAAGCTATATGCAACAGCTGTGTGGCCACAACTGTGAAAGGGAAGCTGCGATGGTACCACATGTCTCAGTGCAAATCATTCAAAAGTACTCAGAATAAATAAATAACTGTCACTGTCTTCTCCTCTTGCCTTCCAGGTCGACTGCAGCGATCCCATGGAGACCAGATGAAAGGAAAGTGTCTGGGCCCACGTGCATCAGACTGGGCCAAAGGATTTCACTCACACACAACCTGAAATGTGGGAGGTGGGTGTGGAAATACTCCAAGGGGCCATCCACACAAAAAATAACAGTCGCACCAAAAGAGACAGTTACATGGCCTCCCGGATTAGTACCGGATCCAAATTGCACACCACAAATTTGTTGTAGTTCAGGTAACACCCACCCACCTACAAGAAACATTTCAGGACACACTCGAGCACCAAAATTCATGCACAACCTCACTGCCTGGTATCAACTTAAAATAGATCCAGGTGACACAATAGGTAACATGTACACACTACACGAAAACAAAAACAATGGCATAGAACCAAAATTGTGCTACTATGTTAAACATTTGGAACCTGCAACATATAGGTGCACACATACAGAAACACATAATGACACACATATAAGATTCACCGAGCTAATGTACGATCTCACGTCGTACACACCTAACGAGCCAAAACCAAAAACTTTTGTCTGGACCAACCGAAAGGAAGGAATGTATTGTGTCGGGGAATGTTCGCATAGCATAGACAATTTCACCAATCCACACAACTGTTCATGGACTGTTAAGTACTGTTTTAATTTGACCACCTGTGGATACACTAAACCCAAAAAGTGTCCAGAATTGCACTCAATTCCTCCTGGTGGACTGATTAGAGGAAACATCAACAAGACTTTATTACATGATGTAAATTTGGTAATGACACATGTAACTTATAACATTTCCAATATACTCTCTGCCTATACAAAACATTGTAATACTAATGATGAGTCGTATGCATGGCTACAGTCACGAATCGATGATTTAATTTCTGATTACAAAGACAGACTTGCCGTCCAAATTCCACCTGCTCGCTCAAAACGAGACCTGCTCAGCAGTATAGCCGGCCTGTTCGGATCAATTAATTCAGCAGCCAACACTTATAAAATAACCAAACAATCTCAATTCTCCACATGGTTGACAGATCAGATGGCCACTGGTTTCCAACACATCACCAATAGCAATGATAATATTATCAAAGCGGTTCGTTCCGAGGCGCAGGCGCTTCTAACGATCAGCCACACATTGTTCAATCAGACCCGTACCATCGAACGTGACTTAGCCTGCAGATCATATGCACAAGATTTATTCACTGCAACAAGACAGGAAATTTTAGATCTTCGTCTTCACAAGACCCCGAGACATGTTTTGAACGATTTAATTGAGGTTTTAGATTTACATAGATGGTTCTCTTTGGAAAAAATGAAAAATGTAAAGTATTCAGAATTATTATCCACAATTATGATGTATACTGGAAACGAATGTATTGGTTGCATTGGATTTTTTGCCACTTTTCCTTTAATCCACCCAGATCAAGTTTATCCAAATTTCACTAATATTTGATCCATTGGCATGGTAGTTAAAGATCAGGTAATTAAATGGGATCACCTCACTGAATATATGACGTTGAAGGGTACTGAGACCTTATTTACCAGTCGCACTTGTTGTCATGAAACTCACAATTATGTTGTCTGTACATGTAACACATTACAACCTTTCTCTCCCAATGATAGCAAACTCATAAATGTTGAATCTTTGCATGGCCATTCAAATGCTATTCAGGTGTCTCATACACAGTGGTGTGTCATCAGTGAGATGAATTCGTTCACATATGGAGGACTGACCTGTCCTGCTGATCACTCATTTTGCTTGGAAGTGACAGAGGACTTTTCTATGGGCCAGATTGACATCCTCGGAAGGATGCCAAAGGACGCAGAGGTCTCCCCATGGTGGGACGACACCTTTTATGAACACGGAACACAAGCCTTGATCGACACGATGGACCTGGTACAGAACGTCATCCTCCAAACAGAGTACCACCTTTCTCAAGCGCAAGTGGAGACAAACTTGGCGCGAAAGACTGCACAGATTCTGTCTAGCTCATCTACCCGATCGGCACAGACTGCATATACCTGGTGGGACTGGGTACTTCGAGGTTGCGCAGTTGGAAGCGCACTCATCTTCTCCTTCACGCTATTCCAATGTTGCTATTTCCGACACCTCATCAGATCAGTAAAAGCATCCACCAACACTATCCTAACCCTCAGCCCCTTAAAACTGCCCACCTTGCAGCGACTGAAGTGACACTGCAGGAAACCCTGTGAGTGGCCCAAAACAGTGCCAAAGGGAGGAACTGTAAGCCTGGTGCCAGTATGTCTGCCCCCCCCCCCCCCCCCTCGAGAGGACAAAAGGCCCTCCTGAGAATCAACAAAAACTATCTCTTGCATATGTAACAGCAGCATCCGAGACGCAACACACAGTGTAGTTCACACCCTGTACTTACGGTCTCATCATCTTCCCTTGCTCCCCCTTTTCTTCCCCCCTCTCCTCCTCACCTAGAACTCACTGAAAACCCATGCAATGTAATGTATTACAAAAAAGTAACTATACATGTTTGATATCATTTGAAATGTCTCAGTGCGCCTGGTAAAATGGTCTCATTCTCCCAATCATAATGAAAAGCTAAAAGAAGTTCTAAAGTATGAGAAGTGTAGTGTAAAACTTAAAGGTGTGCCCTCCCCCTGATCTTCTATTCAAACCACCTCCTGTATGTAAATAAGTATTCTCTGCCACAGGATACCAAGAAGCCATTTGGTTGCAAATTCTAAAGTCTAATTATAATAACAAGATACCACCATTTTGTGGGCTTATTGAATTATCTGGGTTTATAAGGAAACGTGACACAAAGTTCTAGGAGTCTGTAGGTTGACTGCCCACACAATCACTGTGTGTAATTTTCATTGCCAGGTAGTAATTTCTACAAATTCTTCAATTCCTGAATTATTGTTATGTTATGGTTAACTGATGATTCTATTCTTGTAACATTGGAGTTTTGAATTATTGCTTCGATTACCTGGTCAATAAATTGTAACGTTTGATTCTATTCTGACTGCCTCTAAGATTGCTTTCTCCCTAATAGATTAGTGGATTCGTATATTTCCGCAAGCCTGCGTCAGTGTTAGCGACGGCTAATATCCGGCATCATTTCAAGTCTACTTGGATGCAGAGGCGGGTAAATAATTCCGTTTAGGGACGGCGAATGCCGTCTGGTCAGACTAAACTCGGGTACGCCTATACCTCTGACTTTTGATTTAATGTTACTTTAAACAAGTACTTGACCAATCCAAAGCTATTACAAGTGTGGTACATTGATCTGCTAACATATCTAATAGTGGCCAAGAAACCTTTACTGAAGTAAACGATTGAACTAAAGTTCTGAGGGGGCTCCAAGGGGGTTATTCGATGTCTCTGATTGTGTACGTGTGAATTAACGGCAAATCTTAGATACATAACCATAATTTACCTCTGATTGATGACCGGGCCTGACGAGATTGTGTCCGTGAGACCTGTGAAAAACAGGGCCTCTAAGCGATATAGTTTCCCTACATCTGAGCGGATAAAGTATTAAAAAGAGCTGAAAAGAATAATCAATCATTCGTTCATGTTTTAATGATGCACTGGTCTGCTCATTTCAAATAATTGGAAATACTCAACCCACTCGCCCCTATGCAGTTACAACTCATTTGAATCTCATGCGATTACTGTAATGGCTCCTATAAAACTCCAGATTGTGGTAATCTACCGTCCCCCTGGCCAAATTCTAGCCCCCTTCCTAGAGGAGCTGAATGGGTTGCTGTCCTCTTTCATGGAGGATGGAACTCCACTCTTAGTTTTTGGCGATTTCAACATTCATCTAGAAAAGCCTTATGCTACAGACTTTCATTCGCTCTTAGCTTCATTTGATTTCAAATGCCTTACCACTACTAGCACTCACAAATCAGGCAACCAACTTGATTTAATTTACACACGCGATTGTACTGCAGATAACATTCTGGTACAACAACTACATATCTCTGACCATTTCTTCATTAAATTCACATTACACTTTGCTACACGGGTGCCACCAACCCCCTTACCGGTTACTTTTAGACGAAACCTACGCTCCCTTTCTCCCTCACATCTTTCCTCTGTAGTATCCTCCTCTCTTCCCTCACCTACACATTTCTCATCTCTGGATGTGAATGCTGCTACTGATACTTTATGCTCTACTTTAACCACTTGTCTAGATGACATTTGTCCTCTCTCCTCCAGGCCAGCACGGACTGCCCCTTCTAACCCCTGGTTATCTGATGTTCTTCATGAACATCGGACCAGACTCCGAGCGGCAGAGAGAAAATGGCGAAAATCAAACGAGCCGTCGGACCTGAGTATTTATCAATCGTTTCTTTCATCTTTCTCCGCTGAAGTCCACACTGCCAAATCGTCACATTTCCATAACAAGATCAACAATGCTCCAGATATGCGTAATCTCTTCAGAACATTTAATTATCTCCTCTGTCCCCCTTCACCACCTCCCACCACGTCTATAACAGCTGATGACTTTGCAACTTTTTTTACAAACAAAACTAAAACAATCAGTAGTCAGTTTTCACCTCCACTCACACAGGACCCCCAACCAACTAGATCCACTGCTCAAACTCCCATCTTCTCCTTCTGTCCCCTCACTGAGGCGGAAGTATCTAAACTTCTCCTCTCCAGCCATCCTACAACATGTCCTCTAGACCCTATCCCCTCACACCTTCTCCAAGCAATCTCTCCCGCACTCTTACCAGCACTCACACACATTATCAACACATCTCTCCTCACAGGCATCTTCCGCACTGCATTCAAGCAGGCTCGGGTAACCCCACTCCTCAAAAAAACCTACATTAAACACTTCTCTTTTAGAAAACTACAGACCAGTCTCTCTCCTTCCATTCATTGCCAAAACACTCGAACGAGTTGTCTTCAACCAGGTCTCATTGTTTCTTTCACAGAACAACAAACTGGACACTAAACAGTCAGGTTTCAGGAGTGGCCATTCAACTGAGACTGCGCTACTCTCAGTCACTGAAGCCCTGCAAATTGCAAAAGCCGATTCCAAATCATCAGTCCTCATTCTGCTGGATGTGTCTGCCGCTTTTGACACTGTCAATCATAAGATCCTCCTGTCCACCCTCTCATCACTGGATATCACTGGGATTCCACTTCGCTGGTTTGAATCCTATCTCACTGGTCGGTCTTTCAGGGTGGCCTGGGGAGGGGAGGTATTCAAAGCACATAAATTGGTCACTGGGGTTCCCCAGGGATCGGTTCTTGGACCCCTCCTCTTCTCCACATACACTACATCACTGGCTCCCATCATACAGGCACATGGCTTCTCCTACCATTTCTATGCTGATGACACACAGCTCTATCTCTCATTTCGACCAAATCACAAATCAAATCACAAATCACTTTTTATTGTCACATCACCACAGCACAAGTGCCTTGGTGAGTGAAATTCTTATGAGCGTGCTCCAGACAGTGCAAAAAGAACAACAAACAATTTACATATGGACAGACAGTGCAAAAAAACTGCACTGGAGCATTTACAGTTCTCCAGACAGTGCAAAAAAAACAACAACAACAATTTACATATGGACAGACAGTGCAAAAAAACAACAAACAATTTACATATGGACAGACAGTGCAAAAAAACAACAAACAATTTACATATGGACAGACAGTGCAAAAAAAACAACAAACAATTTACATATGGACAGACAGTGCAAAAAAAACTGCACTGGAGCATTTACAGTGCTCCAGACAGTGCAAAAAAAAACAACAACAATTTACATATGGACAGTACATATTTACAGACTGTACAGAAGACAATGTGCAAAATACACATACATATACTCAGTACACATAGTGTACTATAAAGACACACTCAATTATCAGCGACACATTATACACCGTATGGGCACATCTACATTATGTACAGTATCTATACATAATGTAGTCTATACATAGTAATAATGTGAGGTGCCAGATTATAAATTAACAGCAGATTGGTTGAGCAGCAGATAGATGTGCAAAGGTGCAACAGATTATTCATATGCAGTGTCGTGGATGTGCATTGTATGGTGTCCAGTGATAGCAGATAGGTTGTGTTAGTGCAGTGTGTGCGTGTAGTCCAGTTGAACTGTGTTAAAGTGCAGTGCATGGCATGTTGTGTGAGTGGGAGTGTGATGTAGGTGAGTTATTTCTGACTGTTCATTAGCCTGATAGCCTGAGGAAAAAGCTGTCCCTCAGTCGGCTAGTGCGCGATCGGATGCTGCGGAAACGTCGCCCTGAGGGCAACAGAGAGAGCAGTCTGTGGGACGGGTGGCTGGAGTCTTTGATAATCCTCCAGGCTTTCCTTGTACACCGCCTGGTGTAGATATCCTGGAGGGAGGGAAGCTCACCTCCAACAATGTGGCGGGCAGTTCGCACGACCCTTTGCAGAGCCCTGCGGTTGCCAGCGGTGCTGTTTCCAAACCAGGCGGTGATACAGCCGGTCAGGATGCTCTCCACAGTGCAGGCTTAGAAGGACCTGAGGATTCTGGGGCTCGTTCCAAACTTCCTCAGCCGTCTCAGGAAGAAGAGACGCTGATGTGCCTTCTTCCGCACTGCATCTGTGTGAGCAGACCATGTGAGATCCTCGGTGATGTGAACGCCGAGGAACTTAAAGCTGGTCACCCGCTCCACAGGTGTCTTGTCGATGGTGATGGGTGTGTGTTCTCTGCTCTGTCTCCTGTAATCCACCACCAGCTCCTTGGTCTTGTTGATGTTGAGTGAGAGGTGGTTCTCCTGACACCATTTAGTCAGGGTACTCACCTCCTCTCTGTAGGCCGTCTCATCGTTGTCGGTGATCAGGCCTATCACCGTTGTGTCATCAGCAAATTTGACGATGACATTCGAGCTGTGTGTAGCTGTACAGTCGTGTGTGTGTACAGGGAGTACAGGAGTGGGCTGAGGACGCAGCCCTGCGGTGCACCAGTGTTGAGGATCAGGGGAGATGATGTGTTGTTGCCCATTCTGACCACCTGACTTCTGCCTGTCAGGAAGTCCAGGATCCAGCTGCACAGAGATCTGTTCAGTCCTAGAGTCTGGAGCTTCGCAACCAGTGTGGCAGGCACTATGGTGTTAAATGCCGAACTATAATCCACGAACAGCATCCTCACATAGGTGTTCTTATTTTCCAGGTGGGAGAGAGCAGTGTGCAGGGTGAAGGCAATAGCATCGTCTGTGGAACGGTTACTGCGGTATGCAAATTGTAGTGGGTCCAGTGAAGCAGGCAGCACAGAGCAGATGTAGTCTCTGACAAGCTTCTCAAAACACTTGCTGAAGATGGGGGTCAGAGCAACGGGCCTCCAGTCATTCAAGCATGTGATTTTGTTTTTCTTTGGTATGGGCACAATGATGGATTTTTTGAAGCACGAGGGAACCACAGACAGAGAGAGGGACAGATTGAAAATGTCTGTAAAAACCCCAGCTAGCTGGAAAGCGCATGCTTTGAGCACGCGGCCTGGTATACCATCTGGGCCTACGGCTTTACGGATGTTCACCCGTTTAAAGGATCGGGTTACGTCCGCGACAGAAAGCGTGAGTGGACTGACCTCTTCTGCGGCAACCGCGGCAGCGCTCTCTGTGTGTGCGGTGTTATCAGCCTCGAACCGAGCATAAAAGGTGTTGAGCTCGTCCGGTAGAGAGGCGGCAGTGTTTACAGTAGCTGGTTTATTCCCTTTAAAGCCTGTGATGTTGTTGATGCCCTGCCACATGCTTCTTGGGTTATTGTTGTTGAAGTGTTCTTCAACTTTGTTTTTATATGTTCGTTTGGCTGCTTTGATGGATCTCCTGAGATCGTAACTGGCTTGTTTCCGATCGTCAGTGTTTCCGGATTTAAAGGCAGATGTCCGCGCTGACAAGGCTGATCGAACATCGCTGTTAATCCACGGTTTTTGGTTGGGGTAGATACGGATTGTTTTGGTCGGAACTACATCATCTATACACTTCCTGATGAAACACGTGACCGTATCTGAATATGCCTCTATGTCGTCTTCAGACGCTGCCCGGAACATGTCCCAGTCCACGTGATCAAAACAGTCCTGTAGTATAGCGTCCGATTGGTCCGACCAGCAATGAACTGTCCTGAGGGCGGGTGCTTCACGCTTAAGTTTCTGCCTATAAGCAGGCAGGAGCAGAACGGAAGAGTGATCCGGTTTGCCGAAAGGTGGGCGGGGGAGGGACTTGTATGCATCCCGGAAGGGGGAGTAACAATGGTCGAGTGTACGATCTCCACGCGTGTTGATGGTGACGTGTTGAAAGTATTTTGGAGCTATTGTTCTGAAGTTGGCTTTGTTAAAGTCCCCCGTGAAAATAAAAGCTGCATCTGGGTGCGCGGTTTCCTGCTCACTTATATTCCTGTACAGTTCCTTGAGTGCCTGGTCTGTGTTGGCTTGGGGGGGTATATAAACAGCCGTGATTATGATCGCTGTAAAATCCCTCGGTAGCCAGAATGGTCGACACAGAAGCGTATGAAATTCTAGATCAGGGGAGCAGAAGGATTTAATAGAGAGTATGTTCCTTTCATTACACCATGAGTTGTTGATATAGAAACAAACACCTCCACCTCTGCTTTTCCCTGTGAGCTCCTTTGTTCTATCCGAGCGGTGCACGGAGAAGCCCGTGAGCTCGATGGCTGAGTCTGGAACAATAGCAGACATCCAGATTTCTGTGAGGCAAATAACGCAGCAGTCCCTTGTTTCTCGTTGGTATGAGATGCACGCACGCAGTTCACAGAGTTTGTTATCCAGTGACTGAACGTTGGCCAGTAAAATGGTTGGAAGAGGAGGTCGGAAAGCACGGCGTCTCAGTCTGATGAGAACGCCAGCTCTTTTCCCTCTTTTTCGGCGTCGGCGGCGTCTCCTCGATTTCGCAACCCACACAAAGGGCTCAGATGCCGTGTCTGTGAACAATCCACCGGCATTCAAAAACTCAAAGTCCGGTTTGCGTTGCGAGACGGAGGAACCAATGTTCAAAAGCGTGTCTCTATCGTAGACAGTTATACTAACAACATCTAACACGTAAAACAACAAAAAAACAAATAAAACATACGAAAAACTGCAAAGTTTTCCCGGAGCTCGCAACACGGCTGCCATCCTCGGCGCCATCTTGACCAGATGATCCAACGGTAGCTGCACGGATCTCAGGCTGCCTTGCGGACATCTCGGCATGGATGAAAGAACACCATCTACAGCTCAACCTGGCAAAGACTGAGCTTCTTGTCTTCCCTGCAACTCCAACTCTACAGCATGATTTCACGATTCCATTAGGTTCATCAACAATTACCCCATCAGCTTCGGTCAGAAATCTTGGTGTAATCTTCGATGACCAGCTGACCTTCAAAGAGCACATTGCAAAGACTGCTCAATCTTGCAGGTTTGCACTAAACAACATCAGAAAGATCAGGCCCTTTCTGACAGAGCATGCTGCACAACTTCTTGTCCAGGCCCTTGTCATTTCTAAACTGGACTACTGCAATGCTCTTCTAGCTGGACTTCCATCAAACACAATCAAACCTCTACAAATGATTCAGAATGCAGCGGCACGACTGGTCTTCAACGAGCCCAAAAGAGCCCATGTTACACCTCTCTTTGTGTCCTTGCACTGGGTACCAGTTGCAGCTCGCATCCAGTTCAAGACACTAATGCTTGCATATAGAACAACCACAGGCTCAGCACCCACCTACTTCCACTCACTATTACGAATCTACATCCCCTCCAGAAGTCTGAGATCTGCTAGTGAGCGACGCCTCGTGGTACCATCACAGAGAGGCTCAAAATCACTCTCCAGAACATTCTCTTTCACCATTCCTGACTGGTGGAATGATCTTCCCACCCCCATCCGGAATGCTGGATCCCTGTCAATCTTCAAGCAACAACTGAAAACTCATCTCTTTCAACTCTACTTGACTACTTTAAAAAAAAAAAAAAAAAAATCTTTCACTTTTTCAAAATCTTCATCTTTCTCTCCTTCCCTTACTAGCTTGTACTTATTTGAACAATGCCCGAGACTTGGTGTTATTGGCACTTCCTCTGTATGTTTGCCTCTTCAAGGTTAATCGCTTTATGTACTCCCCAATTGTAAGTCGCTTTGGATAAAAGCATCTGTTAAATGACTAAATGTAAATGTAAATGTAAAAAAAAAAAAAAAAATTAATAATTGAGTGTAACTCCTCTCTACTAGAGATTGGTCCTAGCAGTGCTGCGGAGGAGAGAATGGGTTGTGTCTAAGCATGGTTGCTAAATGTTTTCCTAAAATGACAATACTTATGCTTGTGTGGTGTAGAGCAGTGGTTCTCAAACTTTTTACACCAAGTACCACCTCAGAAAATATTTGGCTTTCCAAGTACCACCATTATGACCAACCTTAAAATGCAGTATAAATGGCTGCCCACTGCTCCGGGTGTGTGTTCACTGTGTGTGTGTGCACTTTGGATGGGTTAAATGCAGAGCATAAATTCCGAGTATGTCACGTCACTTTCAGTAGCACTATACACAGTAAAAATATATATATTTTTTTTAAACGAGTCAGTTTTAATCCTTATAAGGATATGTATTATTGTCAGCCTCTTGAAATATAGTAAATACACAGTTTGAACATGAACACTGCACCGTGCTTACTTCCACATAAATAAAAAAACTTAATTATTAAATTAAAATATATTGTACCTAAAAGTGAAATAAAAACTACTTAAATAAAGATTAAATGAACATTTAAGTACAGTAACTTAGTTTTTATTTAACTTTAAGTAGCTACAATACATTTTCATTTAATCTTTAAGCACAGTACAGTTTTTATTTCACTTTTAAATAAAAATGTACTTGATAAAAAAAAACACAGGCTGTATATGTAGCTGCAAGTAACAACAATCAGGCCACATTTCTACCAAAGCCAGCTGAAAACACCCAGGTGTGAGCGCTTGAGAGGGCAGCATATTTTCGAGACGCTGCGGTTGCTATAATATGGAATATCTGCTGAAGTAATATGGCAGACGCATCGCGAATGAAATGTTTCTCCAAGCATTATTTTTCATAACAATATTATTGTACTCCGGCAATTCCATCTGGTAAAGACATAAATACTCAGAGACAAGCAATATTAACTTCTCCATTGCTGTTCAGTCGTAGTACAAGCAGGGTGTGACGGTATTAGTCCCGCCCCTCCTCCACTGTGATTGGTTAGCTGACTAAAAAGTGACAGTGATGAGTGCTAACATTCTTAAACTCTCGGTGCCAAGAAAAAAACGCCTGAGTGCTCAGCATGAAAAAGACGCTCCCATTTAAAAGAATAAAAAAAAAACGCTTTGGTGGACACGCGGCCTGATTTATATTTACTTCTGAGATTCCTCTGCGTACCACTAGAGGAAGCTCACGTACCACTAGTGGTACGCGTACCACATTTTGAGAACCACTGGTGTAGAGCATATGGTTGTCTGTCTGTGTCAGTGGGTTTGATTTTCCCCCTTTTCCTGTCGGTGGTTTGGATTTGCCGGTTGGAACTGGCAACACATCATGGTGCATCGTGTGCGTGTCAGCATAATCCCCCGCTGGCCGTGAGGTACTACGAGCTTTGGCGCAGTGAGTGTCTCAGGGACATACGTGAGGACATCGTCTTGCAGATGCAGCATGTGCTTGACAGAGTGGAGTGTGCGGAGCTCGGAGGATGTGTTTAGGTCCGTGGAGTAAATGGAATGTTCTAATGGGTCTGACATGTGAGCTGCCATGGTTCCTAGTGACGAATCCACATTTTGGAGGGTGAGGAGATCGTCAGCAGGGAATTGAGGTGGTATGGCAATGCGGGAGGGGGCAGGGGTGTGCGCGCCAGTGGCGTGCTGGCGGCGGGTTACTGCTGCCACTGTAGGGTTGGGTGGGAGGGCATGAAGTGTCCAGGGGTCTTCATGTAATGCACCTGCTTTGGTGAGGGCATCTGTTTGGTCATTTGAGGGACTGCAGTTTGGGAGGAAACGTTTAGGATGTCAGAACTGATCTCGTGTTCTTCGGATGAGTGGCAGGTGACTAAGACAGCACTTTCAGGAACTTGAGGGGTTTCATCAGCAGGTGTTTGTTGGACGCTGCTGTGATGTGGAGTATTGGGTGTTGAGTTAGTTTTTAACTCTGTTGCTGGGTTCTCTGTTGCTGTAGGTGGGGTTTCATGTCCATCTGAAGTTAGGGTGTTTACTGTTATCTGAGAGTGAGGTGAAGCAGTGCTGTTTTCTGTGGCTGATTTGTTCAGCTTGTCACTGCCTTTTCGTCTGACAGCTAGTCAGGCTGAATCTGGTTTCTCTTTCTTTTCCCACTTCCGATCCTCCTCCTTTCGTTGGAAGAACTCTTTCATCATCATTTCCATCAGCTTTTGTGAGTCGAAGTGCGGTGGTGTTTCTTGTTCTTGTGTGGATTCAGTTGGAGCCCAGTCAGTTTGGAATCTTGGTGAATTATTTAATTGATTCCTTTGACTGCCTGCTCCAGGGTGGGTTTGTTGCTTTCCCTTGGAGTTTCCATTGAATTCCCATGAGCTTTTCTCTCTTGAGTTTCCAAACGAGCTTGGCTGGTTCCACGATCTATCCCATGGGCTCTCATGAGGCTTTGCTTGGTCCCATGACTTATCCCAGTGTCGTCCAGGTGAACGTTGACGTCCACGCGGTCCATCCCATCGGTCATACCTCTGTTTAGGTCGGGTGCCAGCATGTAAGTCTCGTTCTCTGTTGGACGGGGGAGTATTCCACTCTCTGTGTGGCGGCTTAGCACTGTCTTGGCGTTGGGTGCCCTCTAGCGCCAGTTCGTGGTGTTGAGTGTTGAAATCAAGAACTGCTGGGGTTTTTGCGCTCTTTTCTGAGGTCATCTTTTGTTTGCAGTAGGCTTTTTGCACCAAGTCTCGCAGCTGCTGAGTGTTCATCGTTCGTGGGCATGCGAGGACGCCAAGATGGTGACTTATGCCAGGATGAAGGTTCCTTAGGAAGAGAGTTTTAAAGTTCAGTTCATCTTCCATGTCAGATTCATTGCGAGTTCCAAAATATGCTTGTCTGAGTTGACTGTAGTAAGCTTGAGGAGTTTCCTGACGTCCTTGTCTCGTCTCCAGGGCAGCCACTAAGCCTTGATCGGACTCAGGGTCGGCGAACTCTTTAATGAGGGCTTTTTGAAGCCGTTGATATTCAGTCTTTGTGTTAACAGGCTGACGGTCAACTCGAGTTAACAGTTACACTCTCTTTCATTCAAAATGCACTGTGTTTCACAAACAAGAATGCACTATCACAAATAACCGCTTGTTTCTCTGTATTTACTCAATTTTTCCGGATAAAAATGTGAGAAATACCCTTATTGTCTCTGATGGATGTTTATTGATTTTCAAATTAATATTTCATGCCAGCGTTCATTCTCCACCATATGTAGCATATTATTAAAAGGAGCTATTGTTTCAGCTCCGGGAATTAATTTATTAAAGATTAAATATTGCTTTGAATAAAAAAATATTAATATTTAACTTATGATTATACCTGGTTAACGACTCGTCCAGCGACTATTAACCTCAGCATGTCTTATTAAATCTCGTTTCTCTTGCCTCGTGGCCAACGAACAATAAACGAGATTAATAATCTTTCTCAATTTTCGAGCAAGGTAACGTTCTCTTTTTGGCAGTATTTGAAAAATCACATCCCCAGAGACAATACTTTATAAAATGAAACACGGTTTATTTATTCTACTGCTATTATAACATACATGATCTAAACTATTAAAAACACAACATGCACACACACACATGCATACAGATGTTTTGCGGGTAACTTCAGAAAGTTAAAATAGCCCTCTTAGCTATTTTAACACTTAAACCAAACGGAAAGATCACGACAAATGACTTTGCTTTGTTACTGCGTTCAGATCGATTTACCAGTTCAGTTAGAAATAGAGACTCTGTTTATAATACTTGCTTTTATGTTGGTTAAGCAGGCTGTGGCTTTGTCTCATTTCCACGTGTGTTTCCACGTGTTTCTTCGATCCTTTGTTCCGTTCCAACGTGTTGCTCTGGGAATCTCCGCTGCTGTTACGTGACGTCACCGGGGAAGACGTGTTGGAGCACGGGGCTGTTTGATGCTGGTCCTGCGATGTTACGGCTTTTACAAAGTCTTTGATTCGCCTCGATAGTTTGTCTCAGCCGATGTTAAGGCGAGGGTCCAGCGGACCGGCTTCCGGGTCGTCCTTGCGCGAGTTGGAGAGAGATGGAAGGAGAAGCAAGAGAGCTTTTTGCACACTGGCACATTGTTTTAAACAGTCCGATTTAGACCCGCCCACAGGCGGCTGTTCGAATCAGCGTGTCCATGTGGGGCAGAGCCCCGCCTCGCACGGTTTCCGTGGCCATGCTTACGTCAGCTGATATTTAATTAATCCCATGAAAGATATCCTTACAGACCTTTATATAAGTTGGAATCATACATTATGATGCTAAAGTTTAACGGTCATCCACACCACTTATTATTTACGACGCCAGCTTCTTTTAGAGACTAAACACTCCGCATTTGGAATACAATGGTACATATACTACAGTTTAAGGCACAGATTAAATAGCATTCCACATTCTTAATAATTCACATCCACATATGAAAGGCAGAGTACAACATTAATATCCACATTGTTTCTTGAGTAGATGGTTTTAATAGTCATGAAATGAATGAATGTCTTTTTGCATACAGGAACATGCGAGTTTCGGTGTTCCCTGTGAGACGAGAAACAGAAAAGTAATTTCCTTTGTTCTGTGACCAAAAGAAATCGCGCGCTTTTGCGCTGATGAGGGGGGGGGGGGGGGGGGGGGGGGGGGCTTTATAGAGACGCCGCTTCTTTAGCTGGCACATTATGACCTGTAGTGACAGTTGACTTCCTGCCGACGTGGCATTACAAGGCTATATTGTGAGCCTCGCTAGCTATATCTAGCGCTGAGTGTAGTCAGGTCTCATCTCGCTTAGAGAGTCGTAATGCTGAGACTTCCACTCGTAAGAACTCATCTACCTGGACAGAGTGTTGCTAGGCTTCCTCTTGTTTAAGAGAGTCATTTTTCTGAAGCCTCCGCTGCCCAGAGCTCCGCTTAGACTGCACTATTAGTATGTAGGCTCTATGGTAAGCCTCACTAGCTGTCTTTAGCGCTGAGTGCAGTCAGGTCTCCTCTCGATTTGGAGAGTCGGTATGCTGAGACCTCTACTCTTAAGAGCCCCCCAACTAGGGTTGAGTGTTGTTAGGCTTCCTCTTGTTAGAGAGTCGTCCTGCTGAGGCCTCCACTCTTAAGAGCTCCGTCTCTGTTAGTAATAAGAGAATGTAGGCTCTTTTTGAGCATCACTAACTGCCTGTGGCGTTGAGTGTAGCCAGGTCTCCTCTCAATTAGTGAGTCGTTATGCTGAGACCTCCACTCTTAAAGAGTTCCCCTACCTGGATCGAGTGTTAGGCTTCCTCTCGTTTAAGAGAGTCATTCTACCGAAGCCTCTGCTCTCCAGAGCTCCGCTTAGGCAGCACCATTAGTATGTAGTCTCTATTGTGAGCCTCACTAGCTGTCTTTGGCGCTGAGTGTAGTCCAGTCTCCTCTCGCTTTAGAGAGTCGGTATGCTGAGACCTCCACTCTTGAGAGCCCCCCCAACTAGGGTTGAGTGTTGTTAGGCTTCCTCTCGTTTAGAGAATCGTCCTGCTGAGGCCTCCACTCTCCTGAGTTCCGCCTCTGGCAGTAATAGGAGTATGTAGGCTCTTTTTGAGCATCACTAACTGCCTGTGGCGTTGAGTGTAGCCAGGTATCCTCTCATTTAGAGAGTCGTTATGCTGAGACCTCCACTCTTAAAGACCTGGATCGAGTGTTAGTCTTCCTCTCGTTTAAGAGAGTCATTCTACTGAAGCCTCTGCTCTCCAGAGCTCCACTTAGGCAGCAACATCTGTATGTAGTCTCTATTGTAAGCCTCGCTAGCTGTGTTTAGCGCTGAGTGTAGTCTGGTCTCCTCTTGCTTTAGAGGGTCGGTATGCTGAGACCTCCACTCCTAAGAGCCCCCCAACTAGGGTTGAGTGATACTAGGCTTCCTCTCATTTAGAGAGTTATTCTGCTGAAGCCTTCACTCTCTAGAGCTCCGCTTAGGCAGCACTATGCACAGGCTCTTTCTTGAGCCTCACTAACTGCCTTTGGCGTTGAGTGTAGCCAGGTCTCCTCTCACTATGCTGAGACCTCCACTCTGAGAGTTCCCCTACCTGGATCAAGTGTTTTTAGTTTTTCTCTCGTTTGAGAGTCATTCTGCCAAATAAGCCACCACTCTCCAGACCTCTGCTTAGGCAGTACTATGTGCATGCTCTTTCCTGAGCCTCACTAGCTGTTCATAGCGTTGAGTGTAGAAGTCTCCTCTCAAACTAGATAGTCGCTTTCTGAGACCTCCACTCCGAGAGCCATACTCTGGTGAGCTAGTCTATGTAGGCGAGCTTTGAGCTTGCCTGAAGAGGGGTTTTGACCCTAGTTCTGCTGGGCAGGGATGGTGTTCCTCGAGTCTGTGACTTAGGAATCCAGCTTTTGGACACTCTTTCCCTCAGCATGGCAGCGTTGGCATAGCGTTCCCATAGCGCCCTCTAGAGGATGCAGCGGAGAAGTTCCCTTCGGAAGGGAACGTCTCAGGTTACCTTTGGAACCATAGTTCCCTGAGAATAGGGAACGAGATGCTGCGTCTCTTGGCCATGCTTCAAGCATTCCTGTCAGCGTCCCCTTTGAAAAAAGAGGATGATTGGTTCCACAGGCACCCTTTTATGCCCGCAGACGCTCATTTCCTTGCGTCATAGGCTTCCACCTTCCAATGTCAAGTGCATTGTTTGTTTGTATTCATGCTTCAGAGACCGGTCACGCTGAAGGCGTTCCCATAGCGCCCTCTAGAGGACGCAGCTTCTCGTTTCCTATTCTCAGGGAACTATGGTTACATACGTAACCTGAGAAGTTATATTGCAACAGAAAGTTTTGCTTTATACCTCACAATGGGACTTTGAGGGTAAATTAGTGCCAATAAAGCAAATTAGTGTGAATCTGCAATCCCATAAAAGTGTTTAGTGGACAGTTCTGCTGACCTACTGGCTGTAGGCAAATTAAAGAACAAAGACATAGACAAATCATTTCAATAACGAACAACACAATATACTAAGACAGTCCAAATAAGCACAGGATTGCAAACAAGCAGAGCCAATGATGATCAGGTGTATGTAATCTACTAAAAACACAGGCACAAAATGGATTAAGACTGGCGCAAATGCTAGTAAATTGATTTGTAAACCAGAGTAAATCATCTTGCATACATTTTTCGTTTGAATGGGAAACTCCGGCAAATGCATATGTAATAAGATTAGTTGTGAAATAACTGTCCATGCTAAAGTTTCACTACGAGCCCTTAGTAAATCCTGACAGAAGTTTATTTATTTATTTAATTACAAATGTATTTATTTACTTTTATGCCAAAACAGTGTTTGCAAATAAGACCAGTAAATCTGGTCCTAAATCTCACTTTCGGATTTATTTTGGTAATTTTGATTGTATCATACTGTAATTACGATTTTTTTTCTTTGAATTACGACATTATATCTCAGAATTTGCTCTTTTATTTATTTTAATTGTGACTCTGGCTTCCTGATGTGATTTTGTATTTCACGAAGTGTCTTTGTCTCAAACTGCAACTGTGGTTCTCAAAATTGCATCTTTATGTTCCATCATTTTACTTAAAATCTCACAATGTTCTTTTTATCTCACAATTGAAACTTTATTTCTTGTAGTTTTGACTTCATGTTTTGGTATTATAAATTTGTTTCTCTTTATTGTGGATTTTAAATCTCCCAGTTGCGACACGTTTTTGTAATTTTGACAATGTTTCATAATAGAGACTTTATCTCTCTTTATTTCTTGTAATTGGGGCTTTATATTCCCTCTGTGACTTTATCTTTCACATGATTTTATCTCGCAACTACAACTTTATTTATTGTAATTTTGACTTTATTTATTTTTAATGTGACCTTGATTTTCATTATTATGACTTTATATCCCACAATTTGACTCCCAAAATTTTATTTTTGCCTCACAAGTGCAACATTATTGCTTGAAATTTTGACTTTATTTCCATTAATTGCAATTTAGTTTATCGTTATTATGACTTCATATCTCACAATCTGGCTTTAAATCTCACAGTGGTGACTTTGTTTATTGTAATTTTGACTATTTTAATGGCAACTGTGTTTCTGGGAATTGCACCTTTAAATCTGCATCTCACAATTTGTTCCCTTATTTCTTGTCATTTTGACTTTGTCGTTTCGTATTTCACAATGTGACAATCCCCCGGTTTCACAGACAAGGCATAAACCTAGTCTCAGATTAAATGTAAATCTGTGCTGTTTCATAAGAATAAACTTTCACTGACAGATCTTAAAATACATCAGGGTCTTTATTTTGTCTCAAGATGAACACCAGTAGTGTTTTTTTACTAAGGCAACTTTATAAAAAATACTTAAATGTGCTAATTGAACTATGGCCTAATCCTGGTTTAGTATAAGACCTGTCTGTGAAATAATCCTTTAACTCACAATTGCTGCTTTAGTTCTTGTAATTTAATCTTTATGTCTCACAATTTGACTTAAATTTGTTTTTTTTTATCTCCCAATTGAAATTCCTCTTGTCTAGTTCTTGCAATCATGGCTTTAAATTTCACAGTTGTGACTTTATTTCAGGTAATTTCACTATATCTCATAAGTTTAACTTTGCTTCTCATAATTGCGAACTTATGTCTTCATGGTGTGTCCCTATATTTTACAATGGGACTTTATCTCATATTCCTTTATAGTATGTATGCCAGAAATGTTGTTAATTTTCACTATGAGACATTTTCCTTTCTTCAGTTTTTACTTTAAACTTTATCTCGACATCACAGTACCTTTTACAAAAACAGAACAAAAATGCAAACTAAATTAAATGTTGTTTTTTTTCTCAGGGAATAAATCTGGTCTCACTCTACAGTGGAACACAGATCAGTGTAGTCATGCTTTAATGTTGTCCACGGGATAACAAAGGATGCTGTTTAAAATCCGACTCTATCATGGTGTTTGCCCTTTATTAGAAATGCATGGGGGTTTGTTTCTCCATCCCCACTGTGCATTGTATATGCATGGCATCCTTGTAAATCTCCCAGTCTTGCACATTTGGACAAACTAATTTTAAAGCAGCATTATGCAGATCCTAAGCTAGAGTTCCCTCAGGGAGTTAGGAGTGTGTTGTGTAATTCTGTGAGGATTTACAAACCTGGCCCCTGATGGAAATTAGGACTTGAAATTGCTTTTAGACTTCTAAGAGCCATTGTGAATGAAAATCACATGATCTCAGGTGGCTGATACTTGTTATGTAAGTGTTCTTAATTTGTTTTATAATTTCAAAAAGGCGTGACCGGGGGTGAGGGTCTAACTGTCACAGTACGTATAAAGTGTAAGAGTAAAAAAATAAATAACACAAATGTATTTCCTCAGTGGTTTGAAGTTTTTTTAATTCAACTTTTTATTTTCTGCGAATTATGTGTTTTGTAATTTTTTGTTGCTTAAATTTTGCTTAAAATGCCAGGCTGTTTTATGTCAGGATTAATTTTGACAACATGCCCTGGGGTGTATTCCAGAAAGCAAGGTTACCTCACCATCTGCTAAATTCTGAATTCTCGGTGGATTAACCTAAACCTTGTTTACTTGAGGTATGTTGGTTCCAAAAACGTGTCTGGGAGTAAAGTCAACCCAGAGTACGTCCCTGGTGAACATGCAAGACATTCTCAACAGAGCGATGCGTAAACACATCACTATGGAAATGGACGCTAAGAAAAAAACGCCATACTATTTATTTCTTCTTCTTCTGTTCAAAAGTAATTTTCGTGCAATAATTTTTCTTTTTTTTCTGTTTAATCTTTAATCCTTGAGAATATGAATTATATTTTTGTTTGATGCTAATAATATAAGTCATATCAGTAATGCATTTTTTTGTAGAAATAAATGATAGAAAATGCCAATCCATGATGTGTGAGGTGATAATATAAAATTGTATAAATATACAGGGCTGGGAAGTAAAGGAATATATGTAATGACGTTACAAAATATAAAAAAAAACTGCTTGCAGCTGCCTGTTCATTTAATTAAGTTCTTAAACGTAAGTTAGAGAGGAGCGAGCCCATCTAATCATTCAATCAACAGCCAAAGTATATAAGCAGCTGCTTACCTCTCTCTAGTCCCAGCTGTTTCAGCAACATCCTGTAGTGTTGTTCAGAACCAGACTTCCAGCTTTTCCTACAGATGACGAACTTTTCTCTTGTACCGAGACTCCATCAGTCGCAACCCGCAAATCATCGGAATCCACGGATCCAAACCAAGAGACTCCCTCTGAGCAGTTCGGTCGCAAATCCAGCGCTCATTCAAACCAAACTCCAGAAGACTACTCTCTCCTCCACCTTCAAGCTCTCCAGCGATAACTGCGCTTCGTCCATCTCTCCATCCTGCTGCCTCCATTCCTACGATTTCGAAACAATCAGCGTTCGCGCGCTAATCCAGAGGCCGTTGCAAACAAGGGGGGAAAAACTACAGCTGCACGTACTTCCTCGTCCGCCAGGCTTTCCGTCCGGTTGACAACAGCGGCCCCAAAAACAGTTCCGCAGTCTCTCCAGCACTCACGACTTCTCTCATACAGTCCTATCCACTTCCAAGTATCCTTTAACGTCAAAGCTTCTTGAGGGTGCTAAATCAAGCTTAACACAAAGCTTTTATTTTCCATTTCATAACATGGTTACCCTGATTTTATCCATTTAGGTTGGCCTCATGACTTTCACCTTGGATAATGCTTTATTCTTATCCAGGGATGATTGTTTAATAGCAATTACACAATGTTTGCTTTCGTTCATGGAACGAAATTTGCTACATAATCGCATTGAGCTGTTTCATGTTTTCTGCAGGCTACTTCACTTCAGATGACCCTACTTCGAATCAGATGATGTCGTTCAAGTGATCTTTTCAAAAGTCCTTTCTATGGACTGTTTCAACGCCAACAACTTAAAGAAACGTTACTACGCAAGCGCCCGTTCAGTGTTGCCAACTATTTTCAATGGAAAGTAGCTAAAGTTTGCTCGAAAAGTTGCTAAATGTCGCTAGATGACGTCATGCGTAAATTTGCATATTAATGGCGTAATCACGTCCTATTTTGCATTCTGCCTAAAATGACGGTGTATAACTGTTTTCCCTAATCTGTGCTCACATAATGTACTTTAATATACAAGCTGAGTGTCCAGTATAAAACTGTTATCATTTAACGTTACATATTTTCTGTCAGACATCGGAACTGAACTTGTAAAACCAGCAGTTACATCATCTGCAATGATACAATTCTTAATATATGAGTTTAATAAGTTTAATTAAGTTTATTGTTGTGTATGAGTAAGTACAATCACGTAGAGTTTCTCAGACGTAGCCCAGTAAGCGATCTTAGAGGCGTTCAGAAACTGGAAAGAACTAAAGCTCAAATTAAATAGTTTTATTTCAAACAAAGGAGAAGCAGGCAAGTGATTGGTCCGTGCCAACACCGTGTGCACATGCGCAGCTCATTCACATCCATGTCAGCTGCCGTGCGGTCACTGAATGTGCTGCTCCTCTCAGCCGGAGCCAGCGCTCACTGATCAGAGCAGACACAGGGAGAGGTGTAACTCAAGATCTCGCGCTCGCAGGACAGTACTGGTGACATTTGGAAAGTTGCTAAGGTTTTTCAAAAAGTCGCTAGATTTGTCGCTAGGCGCTTAAAAAAAAAAAAAAGTTGCTAAAGGTGTCTGAAAAGTCGCTAAATCTAGCGAAAAAGTCGCTAAGTTGGCAACCCTGCGCGTGTTCGTGGCCTTACTTATCTTCCGGTAGACATCCAATATAGTTAATATCAACAGCCAAGTCCCTCTGGAGTAGATTCTTTTTCGATAACAAGCAAAATATGTTTGCTACATAAATCAGACAGACTGAGATGCAGCGATAACTACTTGGACGGACATATTGAAGGTGCAAATTCATTCTCTGCCAGCAGGAGATGCCTTAAAGCGGGAGAACTAACGATAGAGGTTTCACCAGTAACGGCTGCCGGGCTGTAAACTGAGCTTACAAGCTCTGCTTTATCAGGCACTTAACATGCAAGATGAAATGAAAATTACCTCGAACATTTTCTAAAAGACAGTGTTCCTTCAGAAATACAGTGATTAAAAAACCACCGCGCTTCGATTTGACTTTTAAACGTGCATTACATGCTCATGCTTATTCAACAAAGCCTTTCGGAAAATTGGTCAGTTTTGATATCTTGGCAGGTCGCCACCAGTGGTGGACAAAGTACACAGATCAAGTACTTGAGTAAAAGTACAGATACGTATAATAAAATATTACTCCAGTAAAAGTAAAAGTACTGCTTTTTCAATTTTACTCGAGTGAAAGTACAAAAGTACAATGTTTTATGTACTTAAGTAAAAAAGTACTGATAGACAGATTTATTTTGCAATTTTATATAGACTACTTTATTTAATTTTATATTAGCACATATTTTTATAATCATACTGCCCAAAATACCTGGGTTTTTCCCAAAATAACCACTATAGAGTCAAGATATATATTTTGTTGATATGGACTACATTGATGAGAGTGATGTAGTAATGTTCACTGTGAAGCTTACACTGCCATGTACCTGAGAGAAAACAGATTTCACCATCTGATTTTCACCAGTAAGAAAAAAGTTTTTTAGAACTTGTTGTTTTGCAGAACGTCAGTTATATATGACATTAGAATTAGGCCTGAAATTAGGAAGAACATTTTAAGGAAAATATAATTATATATTCATAATTATTTTTTTTTCTTCTCAAACCTTGTCTGTGGTGTAAAAACACCCCTGGCCAAATGCCCCCGGAGGGCATCACTTCCCACTCTGATAATTACTGTAGTTACTATGTTCTGAACATCACATCCTTTCTTTTTCCCTCAGATGGAATCTATCTAGGTGGCTGAATAAAGATATTTGGACTTTATATCAAAACATTTCCTCAACTTAGCACCAGCAAGCTTGTTAGCTAGACAGTTAGCATCAGCTAACAATATTTACTTATTTTCAGTATGGTTATGAATAAACATTCATATCTGTCTACTCGGCTAGTTGATCTAAACAATATAAAAATGTATACTGTTGATAAACAATATAAAAACAGACGTCACATAGGTCTAAATGCATAGCATTTAAAAAAAAAACTGCTAACGTTACAGCAGCGGGGAATATGAATGTGTGTATCTCCCCCGGGTCCACACCATCCTAACTCGTACTTGCTCTGAGCGGGTCGCGCTTGAGGTCAGGGGAGTGAGGTTTACACACAGCCCTTACTGGTATACATCCGTTACACGTGCATGAGTTATTTTATTTAATCGGTGTTATTTTAATGTTTTGTTTTTTGACCTAAAACATAACGTTAGAGACACTGATGTTGATCTGTCTGCATTCAAGCATTTCAGTGGGCTTAAATAGATCACCCTTTACAGCAGATTTAGTTCACAAACAACTGACAGTTTTGACCTAAATATTATTTTCAGTTACAATAATTAATCCTAAAATTCGACATTAGTAACGTACTTTTCACAGCATCAGTAGCGCGCGCTCACAAGATCTCCCGGTTCTTTACTTGTGAGTTCAGTTCACTGAAGAAGACTCGCTCTAAACGGATCATTTGAATCAGTGAGTTTTCGACTCGAGAACAGCTGCAATCGGATCATTGCAATTTGTGAATGAATCGTTTGTTGCGATTTGCGAACCGATTGAACAGGTTCATTGAAAAGAATCAGTTTGTTCATGAATCATACACCGCTTCTGCGTCTCGGAGCACGTGATGTATTATAAGGTGTAACGATATGTTTTATGAAATGTAGTGAAGTAAAAAGTACGATCTTATGCTTTGGAATGTAGTGAAGTAAAAGTAAATGTTACTCAAAATAAAACTACTCCAGTAAAGTACAGATACTTGAAAAATGTACTTAAGTACAGTAACGAAGTAGTTGTACTTCGTTACTGACCACCACTGGTCGCCACAAATAAATGTATGTGAAACATCCCACAGCACAACAACCTGAGCCCAACGTCAGTACCCTTTAAACGAATACAGACCGGAGGTTTGATGAAACCGTCCATAGAACCCCAGATGCCATGTTCAATTTGGCTTTCTTCGGCTTCCTCAGAGTCTCAGAATTCACCACCAACCCAAACAAAACCGATCAACTGAAATGCGGCCATTCAATCTTCATTTTTGCAACGGTGGAGGGGGGCCAGCAACCAGCCTGGGGTGGCACGTAAATCTTAATTTAAATATAAAAATGTGGTCGACTAAAATACTAGTCTATTTTAGTGCCTAAAACACAGTTGAATACAGTGAATTTCTACTTAACTGTAATTTAGATATTTGTGAATTATTGTATCTCGTAACATGACAATGTTTGTATTATTCCTCACCTTCAGGTATCGTGACAAAGGGGTTGACTATAGCTTTATCGCTCTGTCAGTTTGGTTCTGGCTCTCAAAATCCCCAAAACGTGTTCTCTAACATTAAGTACTCATGGATGAGACATGCAGTTAGCTATAAGAATGTGAAAAAACAACAGCACATAAATGCCAGAATGTAAAACGAGTTGTTTTATGCATTTAAATGGTTTCATTTTTGTTTGTACCTCTAAAATGAATGAAAAATTTCTAGCATAAGTGCATTGTGCATTAACTCAAAATCCATATCAGCTTGAGCCTTATTGTGATCTGCAATTGCAGGATAGCCTATATTTTAGTATGCATCTGAGAGACGTTCTGAAATGTAATGCATGCATACATACATACATGCATGCACAGTTTGCAGCTTTAATGACTTTACCGACGACAGAACCGCATCGTATGCCCATAGTTTCTTGTGCGCTTATTTATGACACCGCGATCAGAGTGAGCGCTGTGACGGCCGACAGGACAGGGAAGTTTGCATTACTGACATATAGCCTAACAGCATATCATTGCTCTACTGAAGCTCGTTTGACTGGTGTACAATTTCCACCCTCATTCGACTCGTGCCTGGTGCTGAGGCAAAGCAGAAGCACGCGTCTGGAAGTCTCGTTTGATGTGGATGCAAAACTGAGCAGGGTGGCCGAAGAGGTGGCCAAGTTTAGATCAGGTGATTCAGATGCGTGCGCGGAAAACTCCTCTCACAGCGCTCGACTGTTACTCCAACAGTCCCGAGCATCTTACATGCTCCCCTTTTTGCCTTCGGGCAGTCCTTATATCAAGTCCTGACACACGAGTTGAACGAGGACGCACGCGGTGGCTGTAATGCTTAGACGGACATCATGCGAAACTTGGACAGTGCCAAAATAAAGGTGCCTTTTTACTACAGATATCGATATTTTACGCGTGGCATCGATGCATCGTACCGTCACACATCAGATCAACATATTGATGAATCGTTACAACCCTAGCAGCCACTTCAACAGCCCAGAAAGTTCTTTCCGAACACCAAAATTAAATGCTGGGCCGGTGGACACCCCATACCTTCAAATCTGCCCCTGCGAAAGGATGACATGCAAATCCATGAAGTGCTTCATCTTTTCAGGGGCGGCCGTGGCCTAATGTATGGAGTGTTGGACTTGTGGCCCGGGGGCGTGGGTTTGAGTCTCTGCTCCGGCAAAACTGTCCTCGGCTGGGGTGGGACCCTTGGGCGGGGCGCCGAACCCCCAACTGCTCTCCGGGTGCCGCATCGTCAGCTGCCCACTGCTCCGGGTGTGGGTGCATTTGGATAGGTTGAGTGCAGAGAACACATTTGTTGCTGCTGATTTTACTCCGTATAATTGTGTATGTGACAAATGAAAATTCTTCTTCTTCCATCACATTAGACAAGCTCACCAATCACTAGCATCCCTCCGAGTCTGCACCGCTCCCCACTAATATTCTGCTTTCCCCCGCTTACCTAGCCCCGCAGGGCTCCTTTTTCGTCTGGATGCAGCGAGAGCTCTCCCTTTTCGGATTGGCGGAAGCTACCACTCCTGGTGTGGGCTCCCCCATCCAGATACCATCCAGGCTCTCCCGTTCGAGTCGCAG
>JAPDDL010000357.1:0-46693 GCA_027422435.1 Schizopygopsis pylzovi
TTATTACAGACGTCCACATGAGAAACAATTACTCTCTGAATCAGGCTGTAGTTATTGGCATGAAAATTGCACGATTCTGCATTTGATATACACTCACCGGCCACTTTATTAGGTACACCTGTTCAATTTCTTGGTAACACAAATTGCTGATCAGCCAATCACATGACAGCAACTCAATGCATTTAGGCATCTAGATGTGTGAAGACGACTTGCTGTAGTTCAATCCGAGCATCAGAACGGGGAAGAAAGGGGATTTAAGTGAGTTTGAACGTGGAATGGTTGTTGGTGCAGACGGACTGGTCTGAGTATTTCACAAACTGCTGATCTACTGGGATTATCACACAACCATCTCTAGGGTTTACAGAGAATGGTCCGAAAAAGAGAAAATATCAAGTGAGCTGCAGTTGTGTGGATGAACATGCCTTGTTGATGTCAGAGGTCAGAGGAGAATGGGCAGACTGGTTAGAGATGATAGAAAGACAACAGTAACTCAAATAACCACTCGTTACAACCAAGATCTGCAGAATACATCTCTGAACACACAACACATCGAACCCTGAAGCAGATGGGCTACAGCAGCAGAAGACCACACCGGGTGCCGCTCCGGTCAGATAAGAACAGCACACGGAGGATACAATTCACACAGACTCACCAAAACTGGACAATAGAAGATTGGAAAAACATTGCCTGGTCTGATGAGTCTTGATTTCTGCTGCAACATTCAGATGTAGGGTCAGAGTTTGGCGTAAAGAATGTGAAAGCATGGATCCATCCTTCCTTGTCTCAACGGTTCAGGCTGCTGGTGGTGTAATGGTGTGGGGGATATTTTCTTGGCACACTTTGGGTCCCGTCGTACCAATTGAGCATCGTTTAAACGCCACAGTCTACCTGAGTATTGTTTCTGACTATGCCCTTTATGACCATGTCACAAAGCTCAAATCATCTCAGACTGGTTTCTTGAACATGACAATGAGTTCACTTTACTCAAACGTCCTCCACAGTCACCAGATCTCAATCCAATAGAGCACCTTTGGGATGTGGTGGAACGAGAGATTCACATCATGAATGTGCAGCCGACAAATCTGCAGCAACTGTGTGATGCTATCATGTCAATATGGACCAACATCTGTGAGAAATGTTTCCAACACCTTGTTGAATCTATGCCACGAAGAATTAAGGCAGTTCTGAAGACAAAAAGGGGTCCAACCCGGTACTAGCAAGGAGTACCTAATAAAGTGGCCGGTGAGTCTATTTCAATAGCATCTGTCATGTTTTACAAATAATGCGCAAATAAACCGGTGAAGAGAGGAAACATGTATGATTATACAAACAGAAAAGCAAAAACAAAACGAGCGATGAAAAGCTAAACAGACAGAAACTGGTGGATGGGAATATTGTGATGTGTTGGGAATCTCAGTGGTTGAAGCAGGTCCGGTTCTTGACGCTGTGGAAGGGGGGGGCTGGCAGATATCCTGGGTGGACATTTTATTAGTTATCATATCATCACATAGACTAGATGTTTATACTGTAGATATTGCTATATTAACTATATTATATGTACACTGAAAAAATCTTTCATGGACAGCCTAGATTAGAATATCATGCACTTTCACAGCAAAATAAACTTTATTCTTTATTGAAAAAAGCCCTCTTTGTTCTGTTTCTCTGATCATTGTTTCTACGCTGGTGATTCTTTTCAACTAACCTTTTTATTTCTACCAAACAAGACCATAATCATATCTAGAACATCGACCAGACCACTAAGATAATGGTATTTATTTAAAGAAACTAAATAACTAAAGGATTTAAATGGATTTATGGGAATAAATTAAAAGAAAAGAACAATAAAATAATATTTTTTATTATAAAATACGAATCCATTCAATTTCAGTTGTAGAGTTGAAAATTCAAAACAAGAAAATGTTATTATCATCATAATTAATTACCAGTCCCACCATAATGAGCAACATTAAAATACAGTAGCGTAGTCGACCTAACTATTCAGACACAGCTCTGCACAGCTCAAAAAACAGACAGTTTTATTCCTAATAACAATATTTAATACACAGTACACAGTACAAATACACAGTTTGAACATTAACAAAGCTCAGTCCCTACAAACAGGTAATTAAAATAAAATATATCATTACATTAAAATGTGTTGTACCTAAAAGTTAAATAAAAACTGTACTGTACTTAATTGTAAAAAAAACTGGCAAGTCTTTAGCTTGGCATAGTTAAATAATAACAGTTCTGTGCATGAGAATGACATACAGTGAGCCTCAGACACCATAGTCTCCTCCTTCTTATGTAAATCTCGTGATTAATAAAGAGCACTGAAAAACAGGTGAATCAGAACATAACACGACTGTGACGCAACAGTCATAATCACTACCCCCCCATCATCACATAAACCCGCCCTTGTTCTAGACAAGCGCCAGCTCAACCATCAGAAGTTCTGCAGGTGTTGTAGATAAACACGCGAGGACAACAGAGAAAATGGCCGATCATGGAAATAAATGTAATGTGCAGGCTGTGCAGGGATGGGTTGGTGTCTTTATTCAGAAAGGCACAGAAAGAAAATAACGCGTTCTAATATATTAACGCGAGCCGCTAAAGGGACATGGTTAGCTCCTTGTTAGCTGTAGCCTGTTACAGTACATAAGACTTCACTTACCACATAAACAGAGTAAGGAGAGATGAGGATGATGGTGAATGATTCACAGATCCTGAGCACCACTGACAAGCGTCTGATCTTGTGAAATGTGTGGTTAGTACTGATGCTCCATAATATAAACAGAGTTTGTGCATCGCGTCTCTTGAAAGTGAAACTATAACGCAATCGACTGATCGTTCAAAAGCAGTTTCAATGCCTCACGTATTAATAATGGATCCCTGATGCCCTTGTTTTATATACAGTATAATTACCTGACGATATAACTGCGAGAGAAAGTATTTAAATATATATTTTCCTCCCTGTGTTTCCTTCTTGCTGATAAGCAGCACTGTGAAACAGCCAATCAGAACAAAGCTCATTATTATTCATGACCCTGCCAAAAAGGCCAATAACAGACCGTTTCATTCTAGGGAGAAATATAGGGTTGTAAATGGACATGTAAAATCGTTTCTGGAGATTTTTTGCCCTTACCTAAGCCACACACCTTCTGTGTAGATATCAGAGAACAATTTAAAATACTGTATCAATGCATTTTATGGCACCTTTAACATACATTTTTGTTTAATTTAGTGACTCCTCTGCCTACCACTAGAGGGAGCCTGAGTACCACTATATATATATATATTAGAGCTACTCGTACCACACATTTATGTCATAGAAGGGGAACGCTACGTCGAGCAGACTGTTGCTATAATAACGAACGCATTTTAATCGCACAGTCTCAATTTTCATTCTTACATTCAGCATAAACAGCAAGCCCAAAGTGATGCGCTTTCAACTGAACTGTATAGCCTACATGCGCTTTATATGCTTATATTATGTTCTTGCCCCAGCCATTCATGCAGTGAATGAATGCTCGTTATGAGCGGGTTTTTTAGAACATTAAAACTGATCAGGGCTGTGTTTCCCAAAAACATTGTACGTTTAAGTTGATCGTAGATCCACTCATTGGTTTCTATGTATCTACGATGTACTTCAGCTTATGGTGCTTTTGGGAAACGTAGCCCAGGTAATTTTAAAGTGGTAGGCTATGATACATATTCATGTAGCCTATAAAACTCCTCGTAACTCATAAACTTCTCGTGATAGCACACAAATATTTCTGTCCGTTTTCGCTCGTTGTCAGCCTCAGCTTTTCTGCGACGGACGTGAATTCAGCGTGCCTTGATTTCAGCCAATAAAAGAAAAATGCTGCAGTTATATGGTGTTCTTTTATTATTGTTGGGGCAGGCTCCAGCGTTATCTTAAACTTCTTAAAATACAGTTAACTTCAGATTGGTTTTAATCACTGCATAAAAAAATTACGCAATATTTTGTCTAATTTTGATTGGGTGGGCAAGACGTCTTTTGGGTGGGCTTAGCGTACCGATGTCCAAGGCCTGGAGCTGGCCCTGTGTTTAAGGTGTTTCTCTGGGCACTACAGAAACTGTATCACATGGTTGATGAGAATATGGTCATGTGTTGTATGTTGTGAATCTTCTCTGAGCGCTACAGAAACTGTATCACATGGTTGATGAGAGTATGGTCATGTGTTGTATGTTGTGAATCTTCTCTGAGCGCTACAGAAACTGTATCACATGGTTGATGAGAGTATGGTCATGTGTTGTATGTTGTGAATCTTCTCTGGGCACTACAGAAACTGTATCACATGGTTGATGAGAGTATGGTCATGTGTTGTATGTTGTGAATCTTCTCTGGGCACTACAGAAACTGTATCACATGGTTGATGAGAATATGGTCATGTGTTGTATGTTGTGAATCTTCTCTGAGCACTACAGAAACTGTATCACATGGTTGATGAGAATATTGTGATTTGTTGTGAATCTCAGGGGTTGAAGGTGTTTCTCTGGGCATCAGTGAATCCATCAGTGAATCGACTCTCGTATCAGTTCAGCAGTCCTGTGACGTCACTGTGTGTGATGCTGACGTTGTTTATAAAAACAGAGAAATACACGTTCAGTTCATGTCAAATAAACTAAAATAGATATGTTCAGAGTTCATTTTCATGTTCAAATGCATCATATTCATGTTTCTTCTTCTTTTAGTGCTGATGTCCTTCATCCACGCTGGACTCACTCAAGGTACTGTGCTGTACCGCAGTACATTTATTTAACAAATGTGAATTGTTTTGTAGTTCTTTGATGTTTATTTACCCACAATGCAGTGTTTTTCTCACGAGGAGGTTTTGAGTTCATAACAGTGATTGATACAATGATACTGTAGGTGATCAATATTCATATGTGTATTAATACAGAGATACCTGTAGTGAAGGTGACTCCAGATCAGCATGTGTTCAGAGGAGAGACGGTCACTCTCACATGTGCCATACAGCGAGCAGAACACATTCAGTGGAGATACAGCTGGTTTAAAAATGGACACACTTACTCTCCATTTACAACAACAACAGCAGCAGAGTTCAGTTTCACAGCTTCTGTGTATTACAGTGGTGAATACAGCTGTTTAGGAGTGAGATCAGACTCACAGAGATCATCATACATCAGTGCTGCAGTTACACTGACTGTATCAGGTGAGTGATCATATTCATATCTGATTAATACTCATTTAACATCTATATGTGTTGATCCAGGGTGCATAAGTTCAGCACTACAGCTCTGACTGATTTAACTGAACTGAATGTTTGTAGAATTTTTTTTGCTAAAATAATTAAATTAACAGCAGCACTGAAATAACAGCGTACAGTTTATCTGTTATTAATTATCCAATATAAATAAATATATTATGAATAGTGCAATTAATTTAAATCATTGAAAACATGCATCTGAGAAAAATAATAAACCGGTCGTCTTTCTTTCTTTCTTTCTTTCTTTCTCTATTTTTCTTTCTTTCTTTCTTTCTTTCTTTCTTTCTTTCTTTCTTTCTTTCTCTATTTTTCTTTCTTTCTCTCTTTCTTTCTTTCTATCTTTCTTTCTCTATCTTTCTCTCTCTTTCTCTCTTTTTCTTTCGTTCTCTCTTTCTATCTTTCTTTCTTTATTTATTTATTTATTTTTATTTCTCTCTCTTTCCTTCCTTCTTTCTCTTTCTTTCTTTCTTTCTTTCTTTCTTTCTTTCTTTCTTTTTCTTTCTTTCTTTTTCTTTCTTCCTCTCTTTTTCTTTCTTTCTCTCTTTCTATCTTTCTCTCTTTCTATCTTTCTTTCTTTTTCTTTCTCTCTTTCTTTCTTTCTTTCTCTCTTTCTATTTGTCTTTCTTTCTTAACCAAAGTCTTAAACCTGAACTCACCTGAGACTTTAACATTATTCTCTGGCTAACTTAAGCACTGGGATTTCCTTCTGGAATCAAAATAAAGTATATTTATTTTGATTTTATATTTATTTTATCACCCACGTGATTTGTGATTGGGAACGCTGGCGCGTTTTGGCTGCCGCTCCTCTCACCGTTTGTATTGTGTTTTTACGTTAACGTAGTTATTTAAATCTCCGGTTTTTCACAATGTTTCGGGTCTACACCATATTCCTTGGATTATTGTTTTTATCTGCCTGCGTTCTCTGGAGGACTTTGGAGCCTAATCGGAGGAGTTTTCTCTGTGACCTTATTGGGAATTTCCGCAGCATTGTGACTGTTGAAGTCCTGGATTCACAGAGCATAGCTTTAAGGTACACTGCACAACAGTTGCTCAACTTAAAACAGAACTACCGTTTACAAAAAGACGCTTATGAATCCTGTCGTAATGCTGGCTTGTTGAGACAAAGACAGTATCAGAGTGTAGGATGCAGTTATTGCCTTTCCACCTTTAACAATATCTGCGCGCCTACACGTCGACGACAGACTAAACGAGCATCTTATACTGGTGCGGTCCTTGGCAACTTATCTTCGCTTGTTCGATCGGAGTTGCTTTCTGTGGTGCGCCAGAGCCCTGTAAATGTCGCGCTGTTCAATGCACGCTCAGTAAACAACAAAGTTTTGCTTCTGTCGGACATTATAACAGATCGAAAACTGGACCTACTGTTTTTAACTGAATCATGGCATAAGCAAAATGATGGACTCCTCTTCAACCAGATTACTCCTGAGGGGTATGGACTGTTTGATCTCCCGCGCCTTACTGGTAGAGGTGGGGGAATTATTGTGGTTTACAATCTGCAATTCAACATCAGCGCTGTGCGCGTACCACAGTTTACATCATTTGAATGCCTTGTTTTGAGCATCTCTGCCCCTAAAGCAATCACCATCGCTACTGTCTATCGACCACCAAAGCCAAATGAAGCTTTTATGTCTGAGTTTGCTGATTTGTTGTCTATGTTGTGTTTTAAATTCAAGAACATCCTTATCTTGCGGGATTTTAACATACATATTGACCAAAATGACTGTATGTTGACAAAGTACATTCTATTTTTGTTAGACTGTTTTAATCTTAAACAGCTTATTAGCAGCCCGACACATAACAAAGGTCATACATTAGACCTTGTGATTGCAAATGATTAAAAACACCCAATGCACTTGGCATTGGCAGGTGGACGTCTATGACGCAAGCTAATGAGCATCTGCGAGCATAAAGGGGCACCTGTGGAACACATCATCCTCTTTTTTCAAGGGAGACTGACAGGAATGCTGAGGGAAAAGTGTCCAAAAGCTGGATTCCTAAGTCACAGACTTGAGGAACACCATCCCTGCTCAGCAGAACTAGGGTCAAAAGAAAACCCTTCTTCAGGCCAGCTCAAAGCTCGCCATCATAGACTAGCTCACGAGAGTATGGCTCTCGGAGTGGAAGTCTCAGAAAGCGACTCTCTAAATTGAGAGGAGACTTCTACACTCGACACTATGAACAGCTAGTGAGGCTCAGGACGGAGCATGCACGTAGTACTGCCTAAGCGGAGCTCTGGAGAGTGGAGGCTTAGGCAGAATGACTCTAAACGAGAGAACACCTGGCACACTCGATCCAGGTAGGGGAACTCTTAAGAGTGGAGGTCTCAACATAATGACTCTCTAAGTGAGAGGAGACCTGGCTACACTCAACGCCAGAGGCAGTTAGTGAGGCTCAAGAAAAAGCCTGTGCATAGTACTGCCTAAGCGGAGCTCTAGAGAGTGGAGGCTTCAGCAGAATGACTCTCTAAACGAGAGGAAGCCTAGCAACACTCAACCTTAGTTAGGGGGCTCTTAAGAGTGGAGGTCTCAGCATACCGACTCTCTAAGCGAGAGGAGACCTGACTACACTCAGCGCTAAAGACAGCTAGTGAGGCTCACAATAGAAACTACGTACTAAGGTGCTGCCTAAGCGGAGCTCTGGAGAGCAGAGGCTTCAGTAGAATGACTCTCTTAAATGAGAGGAAGCCTAACACTCGATCCAGGTAGGGGAACTCAAGAGTGGAGGTCTCAGCATAACGACTCTCTAATTGAGAGGAGACCTGGCTACACTCAACGCCACAGGCAGTTAGTAATGCTCAAGAGGAGTCTACATTCTCCTATTACTGCCAGACGGAGCTCTGAAGAGTGGAGGCCTCAGCAGGACGACTCTCCAACGAGAGGAAGCCTAACAACACTCAACCCTAGTTGGGGGGCTCTTAAGAGTGGAGGTCTCAGCATAACGACTCTCTAAAGTGAGAGGAGACCTGACTACACTCAGCGCTAAGGACAGCTAGCGAGGCTCACAATAGAGACTACGTACTAAAGGTGCTGCCTAAGCGGAGCTCTGGAGAGCAGAGGCTTCAGTAGAATGACTCTCTTAAATGAGAGGAAGCCTGACACTCGATCCAAGTAGGGAACTCTCAGAGTGGAGGTCTCAGCATAATGACTCTCTAAGTGAGAGGAGACCTGGCTACACTCAATGCCAGAGGCAGTTAGTGAGGCTCAAGAAAGAGCCTGTGCATAGTACTGCCTAAGCGGAGCTCTAGAGAGTGGAGGCTTCAGCAGAATGACTCTCTTAACGAGAGGAAGCCTAGCAACACTCAATCCGAGTAGGGGAGCTCTTAAGAGTGGAGGCCTCAGCCTGGCTACACTCAACGCCAGAAGCAGTTAGTGAGGCTCCTCAGAGCCTACCTCCTTTACTGCCAGAGACGGAGCTCTGAAGAGTGGAGGCTTCAGCAGAACGGCTCTCTACTGAGAGGGAAGCCTAACAACACTCAACCCTGGTTGAGGGGCTCTTAAGAGTGGAGGTCTCAGCATAACGACTCTCTAAAGCGAGAGGAGACCTGACTACACTCAGCGCTACAGACAGCTAGCGAGGCTCACAATAGAGCCTACATACTAACCGTGCCGTCTAAGCGGAGCCCTGGAGAGTGGCGGCTTCAGCAGAATGACTCTCTTAAACGAGAGGAAGCCTAGCAACACTCAATCCGAGTAGGGGATCTCTTAAGAGTGGAGGTCTCAGCCTGGCTACACAATGCCAGAAGCAGTTAGTGAGGCTCCTCAGAGCCTACATACTTTTACTGCCAGAGACGGAGCTCTGAAGAGTGGAGGCTTCAGCAGAACGGCTCTCTACTGAGAGGGAAGCCTAACAACACTCAACCCTGGTTGAGGGGCTCTTAAGAGTGGAGGTCTCAGCATAACGACTCTCTAAAGCGAGAGGAGACCTGACTACACTCAGCGCTACAGACAGCTAGTGAGGCTCACAATAGAGCCTACATACTAACAGTGCCGTCTAAGCGGAGCTCTGGAGAGCGGAGGCTTCAGCAGAATGACTCTCTTAAATGAGAGGAACCCTAGCAACACTCGATCCAGGTACAGGAGCTCTTAAGAGTGGAGGTCTCAGCATAACGACTCTCTGAAGTGAGAGGAGACCTGGCTACACTCAGTGCTAGAGAAAGCAACATACGCGTGCTCTTCGCCCAAACACATAACGCATAGATCGTGTGTGTCATCTAGTGTCAGACAATGCTGACACGGATCGACACACCTCCTAAAGCGCTTCTCAACAGACATATTTCTACTCACACTTCAGAAACAAGGTCTCCTGAAGGAAAAAAGAGGATGATGTGTTCCACAGGTGCCCCTTTATGCTCGCAGACGCTCATTAGCTTGAGTCATAGGCGTCCACCTGCCAATGCCAAGTGCATTGGGTGTTTTTAATCATGCTTCAGGTAATCGGTCACGCTGGAGGCGTTCCCAAAGCGACCCTCGAAAGAGGACGCAGTGTAGAGTTCCCTTCGGAAGGGAACAATCGACTTATCCAATTTTGCAGACACTGTCGTTTCCTCTATTAGCGGTCTTCCATTAGCTTCTCTTGAAGATAAGATCTTGCAGTTGAATACTGTTCTTGCCTCTAATTTGGATTATTTTGCTCCCCTGAAGTCTCGCTGTGTTTCTTTTGCTCGTTCTGCCCCTTGGTATAATGACGATTTGCGCTCTAAGAAAGTAGCTTGTCGTAAATTGGAGCGCAAGTGGCGTGACTCGGGTCTGAATGTGTTTAATCAAGCGTGGAAAGACCACTTGGGGGAATATAGAACTGAAATTGAGTCTGCCAGATCTGTTTATTATTCGCAGATTATAGATAATGATCAAAGTAATCCCAGGTATCTCTTCCATACTATTAACATACTTATCAAAGTTAATGATGGTATTTCTCTACCTGTTTCAAACAAGTTGTGTAATGATTTTCTTAATTGTTTTAGTTCCAAAATTGACAACGTTTACAAACTTATTCAAGCTGCACCCATTTTATCTTCTACAGTTTGCCCATCTTGTTTCCATGGCACATTGTTTACAACTTTTTCCCAAATTGACTCTGAGCTGCTTACTAGGGAGGTATCACGTATGAAAGCAACCACTTGCGTGCTTGATCCCCTCCCTACAAGCTTATTTAAGTCTTGTTTTGACTCTTTGTGCCCAGCTGTTCTCAGCATTGTTAATGATTCTCTTGGTACTGGTGTTGTACCAGCAGCATTGAAAACTGCTGCTTTGACACCTGTTCCAAAGAAGCATAATGCTGACTTGGATAACTTAAATAATTATCGTCCTACATCAAACCTTCCTTTCCTTGCTAAAATTTTAGAACGTGTTGTGGCTTTGCAGCTACATAATCATCTCATAGTAAATAATCTTTTTGAACCCCTTCAGTCTGGCTTCCGAAAATTTCATAGTACTGAGACAGCTTTGGTCAAGGTCACCAATGATCTGCTAATAGCCTCAGATTCTGGCTCTCTCTCTATTCTTATTCTTCTTGATCTTAGTGCCGCTTTCGATACTGTTAATCACATCTGTTTACTCAATCGTCTGGAAAATGTCTTTGGTGTTTCTGAGACTGTTTTAACTTGGTTTAGATCTTACCTCACTGATCGTCAACAGTTTGTTTATATGAATGGTTCACGGTCGGAGAAGGGCCCTGTCCGCACGGGTGTTCCTCAAGGTTCGATTCTAGGCCCCTTACTTTTTAGCATTTACATATTTCCACTTGGTCTGCTTTTAAGATCACTTGGGCTTAATTATAATTTTTATGCAGACGACACTCAGATGTATATGCATTCTTGGCCTGGTCAAAACTTGGATGTTCCTTTCTTAACAAATTGTATTTCTGAGAGTCAAGTCTTTGCATTGGCTCCCGGTTAGGTTCAGAGTTGATTTTAAAATTATTATGCTCGCATATAAGGCACTGCATGGTCTGGCCCCTCAATATTTGTCTGCTCTTTTAACTTTATATACAACCAAGTGTCTTTTACGATCCTCACAAGCTGGTCTATTGGTAGTTCCTCAGACACGGTTGCGCTCTGTAGGGGACAGGGCTTTCTCTTCCAATGCTCCCAGGCTTTGGAATGCACTCCCTCTTCAAATTAGAGAGGCACATAATTTAAGCATTTTTAAGTCTTACTTAAAAACTCATTTTTTGGGGTTAGCTTTCTCTTGACTGTTTGATTTTAAGTTTTATCTTTGTTTTAATTAGATGTCTTGTGTGTGTTGGGTTTTCACTTGTTTGTTTTATTATGTAAAGCGCTTTGAGAAACTGTTTTAAAAGCGCTATATAAAAATAAAGTTATTATTATTATTATATTGTTTTCTGTATCAATCAATCAATCAACTGATTAATAAATCGATAAAGAAAGACGACTAAAGACAAATATGACCAATAACATCTACAAGTGAACTCAACCCTGCATCACTGTCACTTCCAGAGAAACCTCGGCCGGCTCTGACTGTAAATCCTGAGAGTTCAGTGTTCACTGGAGACACAGTTACTCTGAGCTGTGATGTGGGACAGTTAACTGGATGGAAAATTCACTGGAGCAAAGGCTCAAACACTGAATCCACGGTTGATGCAACTAAAACAATCAGTTCTGTGAGAGTCTCTGATGGAGGAAGTTACTGGTGTAGAGTACAACGAGGAAACTACTACAGCGAGTACAGTAATGAAGTAAAGATAACAGTAAGAGGTAAGAGCTGTTTTACTTTCTACTTTTTCATTAGAGTGCAACTTGATATCTTTGTTATTCACTACCAGTCAAATGTTTTTTTAACAGTAAGTTTTATTTATTTATTTATATAATTTTAAGAAGTCTCTTCTGTTCACCAAGCCTGCATTTATTTGATCCAAAGCACAGCAAAAGCAGGAATATTTTGAATTTTGTTTTACTATTTAAAATAACTGATTTATAGTTGAATACATTTTAAAATGTACTATACAGTTTTTCTTGATTGCTAACACACTATAATTTATTAATTTGGCACAATTTTCCAAACCATTCACACAGTTCTGGAAACAAAGACATGTTTCTCAAAACTTTAACACATTTCACCTGCTTTCATTCATGTAACAATTTGCTCAGTGTTTTCTGCAAAACTCTACACATGACATCATTCAGCACAAATTTGACCATGTTCTCATTCAGAAAACACAAACACACAATATAACTACCTCAAGAGTCACACAATGAACACAAATACACACGTTTATCCGTGAGTGGACATTAAGTAGCAAACCTGAAGACACACAGCAGACAGACTCTCAGGATGAGATGAACAGGTGATTATGTGTTTTAGAAAATGAATCCTGGTGATGAGAGACAAAGAGGAATAAGAGCAGGAAATACAAATGAAGGGGACGAGGTCAAAGGTCATTGGTTTCTGATGAAATATAAAGCACTATAGTGGAGCATGTTGTTGTGTGTGGATTGATCAGAAGGAAAGCTGTCTGCAGGCTCATCTACAGGGTTTTACACTATACTTACATTACAATTACAGTTAACACTTCAGATGAGAGGACTTTCACTGTTCTTTGTTCTGTAGATACTGCAGCACACAGCCTCAAACTCATTCCTGCTGAATTGATTTGTAGCAAGTACTTCTTACATGTATTTGTGCAGAACTGAAAGTCGACTGTCTAGAGGAGGCAACATCTTTCATCAGAAGACTAAGAAACTGATATCATATAACAAACATGGATATTACCAAATACTGTAATGCAACTTGGCAGAGGATGCAGAATTTATTTACAGTAATTTACTGTATATTCTGTGGTTTGGTTTTTGAACTGTTCTCTTCTAGTGCTATTCATCTACTGTAAGATCACTTTACAGTAGAGTAATAAAAGTAAACTTCAAGTTTATTGCTGAATTTGACTGTATCTGCACCGCTCTATTTATGCTGTGTGCTGTAATAGACAATGACTTGTAAATTGTCTGCAGTTTCTCCAAATGAGTTTTGAGTTGATCTCACTTGTGTTCTCTGGTCAGGAACACACTCGGTGTATTTGACAGGTTTGTGTGTCATCTGAGGCCAACGTGGATGTGTTTTTGACTATAATATTTGACTTTGACCTGAAAGTTTGAAGTTTGCTCAATCTGGTGTGTAGTTTTGAGATTGTGTTTATAGTTGTGAGAAAATGGTGAATTGTTTCATGAATTGTGTTTTAGCAATCGAGAAAAACTGCATTCCTGTGATTTTAAAGCTGTATTTTTAGCATCATTACTCCAGTCACATGAAAATCTTTCTCTTTCTTTCTCTCTTTCTCTCTCTCTCCGGGTGTGTGAGTGGACGGAGTGGTGTGAGAATGTTTTCTCTTTATTCTCTACACTGTTTGGTTGATTGTTGTCTGGTTTTACTTTTTTAGTTTTTTCTTTTGTGAGTGATGAGATCATAAAGCAAGCTTTGTCACGATATGTCAAGTTGGTATCTCCAATAAAAAAGATACCGCTCAGGAGTGAATCACCTTTATTGAAACAGTTTCTTTTAGACGATTCGTTTACATGATCATCCCAGAGGATGCAGATCAAGACTTAACACTTAATTTTCGGATTGATGATTTCAGCTACACTTTTTTTTGTTACTACTGGAAAGATTAAGTATTTCGGATGCGGAAAAATGGGACATTTAATTTGAAACCCTCCGGGGGAGACTGAGGCACAGCCAGGGTAATCTTTGAGTGAGCAGGCTGATTTAATTCCTAATAATATACCCGCAGCTACTGTTTCTAGTGATTCAATGAGTTTGGCTTCTTTGACAGACAAGCGAAAAGAAAGTACAATCAGTGAACAGGTCCAAGTTGATGTTAATGAAAGCTGTGAGGAGGCACATCTAATGGAGCAAGAACAGATTATTTTAAGACCCCACGAAAAAGAAAAATGAAAAACAAGTCAATAGATGCGAAGATAAGCAAAACTGACGAGGTACAGGAGAAGGAAATGCAGGACACAGAGAGTGACAGTGATTCCTCTGAATGCAGTGTGAGTTTCTCGCAAGGTGAACCCACTGCTCGCAGTTATGAACTTGAGGACATAAAAGTGTTCCTCAGAGCAACTAAAAACAAGAGAGGAGTACAAGTACCAGAATATTTTCCTGATCTGAAACTATTTGTTGAGAGAGCAAAAAGTTTGATGGCTAGAGACTGCTTTACCAACAAAGAAGTCTATAGATTAAAACAAATTGTGAGAAACGTCGGCAATGCCTTAAATAATGATGAGGTTTGACATGAAAATCAAGAATAGCTTTCTTTTTTTGGTTTGTAGGATGTATCTTTTCTTCTGTTTCTGTTTCATAATGAGTGAAGTACATCTTGCTTCTTTGAATATTAATGGTGCAAGGAATTAAAAAAGAGCAAAATTATTTGAAGAAATGGAACAGAAAAATATAGACATAGCTTTTTTTAACACATAGTAGCTCAGATAATGTTGTTGATTGGATGATAATTCAGTGGAATACCTGTTTTAAGTCACGGCTCTACTCTAAGTGACGGAGTTGCCATTTTGTTTAGTAGGATTTTTAAACCAATTTCATATGATGTAAATTAAATTATTAAAGGTAGACTGTTAAAAGTTAGAGCAACTTATGAAAGTTTTGCTTTTGTTTTCATTTGTATTTATGCTCCAACTGCACTTGTGGAAAGATTATTGTTTTTGTCTTTTGTCAATTGTGCTGAACTTGATATAGACCGAAATCATGTTGAACCTCACATGGCTTCACGTAAACGTTTAACTTATTTAATTGAAAAATATGATTTATGTGATGTTTGGAGAGCTCTAAATGGTAATGAGAGACAATATACAGTATATGGGCTCACACGCATGATAATTGTTTATCTTTAGCCAGATTGGACAGATTTTATGTTTTTAAGTATCATTTGAGCATGTTTAACAAATGTTATATCACACCATTGCCTTTTTCTGATCATAACATGGTGAGTTGTAGATCTATTTTAAATTCAGTGAAGCCTAAAAGTGCATATTGGCATTTTGATACAAACCTTTTAAATGATCAATATTTCATTGAATCATTTAAGGTCTTTTGGAAGTTTTTCAAAAAGAGAAAGTCTTTTAAATCTCTACAACAATGGTGGGATTATGGTAAGGTGCAAATAAAACAGTTTCACAGCAATACACTCGAAATGTCACAAAAGATTTAGAAGTGCTTGAAAAACAAATAATGGATTTGCAGAAACTGACTCAGACCTCAAGTGATGTTAACTGTTTGGAAAGCTTTTTAAGGAAAAAAGCTGAACTTAAAGATCTGCTAGATTATAAAACACAGGGGGCACTGGTCTGGGCAAAGTTCTTGAACATTGATCAGATGGATGCACCTTATAAGTATTTATTTGACCACGAAAGGAAAAATGGACAAAAGTGCATAATTCACGCTTTACGTTCTGAGGATGGTACTTTGTTATCTAATCCCAGAGAGATTCGTGAAGAAGCAATGCATTTTTATCGGTCCCTGTATAGAAGTGAGCTTGAACTAGAAGATGGGGGAAAAAATGTTTTCCTAGAAAATCTTCCAAAGATCTCAGAGGAGTCGAACAAAGAGCTGGAAAGTGCCCTGAGCTTTATAGAGCACTCCAGAGTATGGAGTCCGGAAAGACTCCGGGTATGGATGGGCTGCCGGTTGATTTTCTGAAAACCTTCTGGTCTGAGATTGGAGTTGATCTGCTGGAGGTGTTCAATGACAGCTTACTGAAGGGTGGGTTGCCGTTGAGCTGCCGAAGAGCAGTGGTTACTCTTCTCCCAAAGAAAGGAGATCTCACTGAGATTAAGAACTGGAGGCCGGTCTCACTTTTATGCAGTGACTATAAATTACTTTCAAAAACATTGGCAATCAGATTGGCTAAGGTTATGGGGCAGGTGATCCATCCGGATCAGTCTTACTGTGTACCTAGCAGGTCAATTTTTTACAATATTTATTTTATTAGAGATATTATACAGGTTCCTAAGCTACTTGATATCAAATGTGGGTTGTTGTCTCTAGATCAAGAAAAAGCATTCGACTGAGTGGAACATTAATATTTATGGAATACCTTAGAAACCTTTGGTTTCCATAATTTTTTTTTAAGCATGCTAAAAATTCTTTATAGTGACATTGAGAGTGTAATTAAAATTAATGGTGGCTTATGTGCTCCATTCAAGGTTAGCAGGGGAATTAGACAAGGATGTCCATTGTCAGGTATGTTATATTCTATTGCTATTGAACCACTACTCCAACAAATTAGGAAAAGGTTGGATGGGTTAAGAGTACCACATTGTGATTTAAATTTTTGTTTATCAGCATATGCTGATGACGTTATAATAATGATCAATAAAGGTTAATTGGAAAAAAAGTGATGCTTTGTTATTAGGAGTCTGGAATGAGGGAAAACCAACTCTACCTGAAGGTTTATGTTGGAGTAGATGGGGCATTAGATATCTTGGAGTGTTTTTAGGAGATGACAGTGTTTCACAAGAAAACTGGGATGGAATGTTACAAAAAAGTTAGAGGTCATCTAGACAAATGGAAATGGCTTTTACCTAACATGTCCTTTAGAGGAAGAACACTTATTGTTAATAACTTGGTTGCTTCACTTTTATGGCATAGACTGGCATGTATTGATCCCCCGGTATAATTGATGGCTGAAATTCAAGCAATTTTTGTGGATTTCTTTTGGGATAAACTTCATTGGATCCCACAGAGCATATTGTATCTACCTAAAGAAGAAGGCGGTCAAGGCTTAATTCACTTACAGAGCAGGATTGCAACTTTCCGGTTACATTTTCTACAAAGACTTCTAGATGGACCAGTGAATGTAAGCTGAATTTTCATTCCATTTACTGGTTACTAAGGGAGCCGTTGATTTGCAAGGCAAGACAGGACATTTCTTCCACCTTTTCACCGGGATTCAGCAAGGTGCTACAGAACTCAGGAGTTTTTGTTTTAGGCCAGTTACTGTCTTTAACTGGACCTCATTTTAAGGACACAGAGGCTGTAGCAAAAACACTGGGACTCCGATCGATTCACTCAATTAATCGTTTTTTTTATTAAACTGACAGAGGTCTTGACAAGTGAAGAGAAGATGATCTAGGAGGATTTTTTTTCAGGGAGTAACATCCCGGATAGCGAAGACCCTTTCCCCTGTTTGACAATCCAACCTTTTTTTGAAGAATGTTCAGGTATTTTACAAACCCGATTCCAAAAAAGTTGAGACACTGTACAAATTGTGAATAAAAACAGAATGCAATGATGTGGAAGTTTCAAATTTCAATATTTTATTCAGAATACAACATAGATGACATATCAAATGTTTAAACTGAGAAAATGTGTCATTCTAAGAGAAAAATAAGTTGATTTTAAATTTCATGGCATCAACACATCTCAAAAAAGTTGGGACAAGGCCATGTTTACCACTGTGTGGCATCCCCTCTTCTTTTTATAACAGTCTGCAAACGTCTGGGGACTGAGGAGACAAGTTGCTCAAGTTTAGGAATAGGAATGTTGTCCCATTCTTGTCTAATACAGGCTTCAAGTTGCTCAACTGTCTTAGGTCTTCTTTGTCGCGTCTTCCTCTTTATGATGCGCCAAATGTTTTCTATGGGTGAAAGATCTGGACTGCAGGCTGGCCATTTCAGTACCCGGATCCTTCTTCTACGCAGCCATGATGTTGTAATTGATGCAGTATGTGGTCTGGCATTGTCATGTTGGAAAATGCAAGGTCTTCCCTGAAAGAGACGACGTCTGGATGGGAGCATATGTTGTTCTAGAACTTGGATTACCTTTCAGCATTGATGGTGCCTTTCCAGATGTGTAAGCTGCCCATGCCTCACGAGATGCAGGCTTCTGAACTGAGCGCTGATAACAACTTGGGTTGTCTTTGTCCTCTTTAGTCCGGATGACATGGCGTCCCAGTTTTCCAAAAAGAACTTAATTTTGATTCGTCTGACCACAGAACAGTTTTCCACTTTGCCACAGTCCATTTTAAATGAGCCTTGGCCCAGAGAAAACGCCTGCGCTTCTGGATCATATTTAGATATGGCTTCTTTTTTGACCTATAGAGTTTTAGCCGGCAACGGCGAATGGCATGATGGATTGTGTTCACCGACAATGTTTTCTGGAAGTATTCCTGAGCCCATGTTGGGATTTCCATTACAGTAGCATTCCTGTATGTGATGCAGTGCCGTCTAAGGGCCCGAAGATCACGGGGATCCAGTACGGTTTTCCGGCCTTGACCCTTACGCCAGGGGCGTAGCCACGGGTGTGCCAGGGTGTGCCGGTGCCACCCACAGTGGCAGCTGGCACACCTAAAAACAGATGCAGAATTATTATTTTTTTAATTGTAATAAACATGGGCAGCGCAAAGGAGGGGCTAGCAGATGCTTCAGCACCCCCAAGAAAGACCAAAGCACCGCCATTGCACCCATAAGAAATTAAATAAATTAAAAACATTTTACTTATTACGCATTCATAACTCTGCATTGCAATATAACATGACGTGATTAGCAGGCGCACTTTTCGAATTGACAGAATTTTATTTAAAAAATTTATTGGTTCCTTGTGCCAAGAAGTCCTGTCCCCGACTAAAGATTTCACTAGTCACACATAAATTGATTAATATAATAACTTGGGCTACTAACCATCCTTTAATATATAGGCGTATAGCCTATTCCGCGCCCAAGCGCACGTCTAAAGCTTGCAACGGCAAAAGTAGTCTAATGTAGGGGTCGACCGATTATCGGCGCCGATATTAAGCATTTTACCGATTATCGATATCGGCCATTTTCAAAACATATTTGCCGATATTTTTTTTTTATATATTTTTTTTTTATAATGCAAACAAACATACTATTTACAGGTGACATTATTTATTGGTGACTAAATAATACAGGTGAAATTATTTATTTTTTTAAATGCACTATTTGGCTCGATGCAGCCTGTCTGAGCTCAACACTCTGTGAGAGTGAGGCGATCTCTCAATCTCTGAGAGCAATCTCCGCCCACCGCTCATCTGATATGTAGAGAGTCACGAGTCCGACCAATCAACGCGGAAAACTGAAGGCAGTCTCACACCGAGAGCACATGCTAACTGGAGCTGCGTCAGTGATCACGCATCAGTTGTCTCTCAAAGGTAAAGCAGCAGCAGACGTTGCTGAAGTTGCAAAACACCTCAATATAACCTATGATGTCCGCGATGCGGAAAATGCGGGCGGAATCGCGGAATGCAGTCATATAATGGAATTTACCGTATAACGCGGAATGTCGCGGAATGTGTCGAAGTTTGGATGAATTAATCAAAAGTAGGTCAGTACACTTAAAATCGACTCGCGCTATGGACTAGTATCTATAAATATTAAGCCGCAAAAACACTTTAAATATGAATCCTGCATGTTCTGCATCTCTGTTAATGAATGACACAGACGTGCGGTTTCATTTACTGCACACATACATGAAGAGCGTGTGAAGCTCGCGGTGTTTTCAGCATAAATGAGGACATAAATACACGAACATCCCCAGAACTGCTCCGAGTCACTTCATGAGCATTTGACCGTTTCATTTGAGTTTTCAGAATTAAAGACATGTTTAAAAGCATTTAAAGAACGTTTTTTTGTCAGAGCTCTTGTTATTATTAATTTTGGCATTAATTTTCATTTTTACACCAGACACGTATATCGGTTCAAAATATCGGTTATCGGTCTGCTTGATCTGTAATAATCGGTATCGGTATCGGCCCTGAAAAACACATATCGGTCGACCCCTAGTCTAATGATTATGAATGTTGGGGGAAAGGCAAAATAAAACATTTTAATTATTCGGTAATAAACTAGTGATTTCTTCTCAGTCAGTGTCGGCTGAAAATATAAAGTTGCAGAATGCGACGCTGACTTTAAAAAAGAAATGCACCTTTTCATTCCGACTACGTAATTAAAGATTTAAATTTTTTGGTTCGTTCGTTCGTTTAATAAAGTAGCCGGTTCATTGCTGTGATGCTCCATTTCACAGAGACTGCATGAGACGGCAGAAAGTGCATCTTGTTTCTCTATGTAGGTCCTATCCTCTCCTCTATGTAGGTCCGCTCCTATCCAAGATGGCGGCGCGTTCGGACGCAGCGGCTACTCCGGGTCCTAAAAACGGTGTTTTTATGTCTGTTAGTCTTGTCTCCTCGTCTTCAAACTGTCTTCAAACTGACTTTATTGAAAAATCAAAAGACAAACACCCGGAAACACATCTATGATCGCCAGAGCCTCCTGGATATCGACAATGTGTACAAACATCAGCTTTCACCGGCGACTACTGAGAAGCTACAAGGCCTCTGTCTGCTGCTGAAGCCGGACCCCGAGACCGCGGCCTCGCCTACTGATGCTACCCGCACAAAGCGGCGACGCCGGCGGTGTGAGAGGGGACAGAAGCGCGGCAAGCGTGGAGGTATTCGAGCTAGGCTAAGGGCTAATCCAACTAGTCCAGCAATTCCATCACTCATGCTCTCAAATGTTCGCTCTCTGGAAAACAAACTGGACTTAATTCAACTCAGCCGGTCTACACAGCATGAGACAAGGGATTGTTGTGTGTTTGTTTTCACTGAAACATGGCTAAACGACAACATCCCGGACTCCGCCATTCAGCTGCACGGACTAACCTGCTGCCGAGCGGACAGAGATTCATCACTGTCTGGTAAGACTCGCGGGGGTGGCTTGTGTGTGTATATCAACAAAGAATGGTGTAACAATGCAGCGGTATTATCAACACACTGTTCATCGCTGGTGGAGTTTATGGTTGTGAAATGCCGACCGTTCTATCTGCCGCGGGAGTTCACGGCCATTGTTATTGTCGCGGTGTACATTCCCCCGTGTGCAAATGCTAAGGACGCGCTTCGTGAACTGTACAGCGCCATCAGCGAACAACAAACAAATAACCCCGACGGCTTTTTCATCATAGCCGGCGACTTCAACCACGCTAACTTAAAGACAGTTTTACCAAAGTTCTACCAACATGTGAACTTTGCAACAAGGGGAAATAACACACTGGACTTTGTTTACACAACAGTGAAACACGCATACAAAGCCGAACCCCGCCCCCACCTCGGATACTCGGACCACATCTCTGTTATGCTAATCCCAGCATACAGACCGCTTCTCAAACTGGCCAAACCGGTTCAAAAGCAGATCACGGTATGGCCAGACAATGCTACCTCAGCACTGCAGGACTGCTTCCAGGACACAGACTGGAACATGTTTAAAGAGGCGGCCACCTATAATAACCATACAGACCTGCAGGAGTACACTGAAACTGTGACTGCTTACATCAAATACTGCATTGATGATGTGACAGTCACCAAGACCATCACAACACGTGCAAACCGGAAGCCATGGATGACAGCAGAGGTTCGTGGGCTGCTAAAAACCAGAGATGAAGCGTTCACATCAGGAGATAAAGCGGCCCTCAAAACAGCAAGAGCCAATCTGTCCCGTGGCATCAAAAATGCAAAACGGTTATATGGCAGTAAAATAAATAATCATTTCACAAACAGCAGAGATACACGGAGCCTGTGGCAAGGCATTCAGACCATCACTGACTACAAGCCCCCGCCACAGGCCTGTGACGACGACACATCCCTCCCAGATGCACTCAACCACTTTTATTCACGGTTTGAAATGCAGAACAACACATCTGCACAAAAACTGCCCACACCTCCCAACGACCAGGCACTCTGTCTGTCTCCAGCCGACGTAAGGAAGACCCTATCTAGGATTAACCCACGCAAGGCTGCGGGTCCTGACAATATACCTGGCCGCGTACTGAAAGACTGTGCTGAACAGCTGACAGATGTCCTAACAGATATCTTCAACATCTCGCTGAGCCAGGCAGTCATCCCCACAAATCCACGACAATCATACCGGTACCAAAAAAATCACCTGTGTCCTGTCTAAATGACTACCGTCCCATAGCACTGACTCCAATCATAATGAAGTGCTTTGAGAGGCTAGTCATGCACAACATCAAAACCAGCATCCCCAACACACTCGATCCGCTCCAGTTTGCATACCGCCCAAACCGCTCTACGGATGATGCAATTTCCTCCACCCTCCACCTGGCTCTTACCCACCTAGAAAATAAAGACTCATATGTTAGAATGCTGTTCATCGACTTCAGCTCAGCATTCAACACAATAATCCCACAACAGCTCATCAATAAATTAAGCCTGCTGGGCCTCAACAACTCCCTCTGCAATTGGATCCTGGACTTTTTAACCGGAAGACCTCAGTCAGTTCGGGTCGGCCACAACACCTCGAGCACTACCACACTGAGCACAGGGGCCCCACAGGGCTGTGTGCTCAGCCCGCTGCTCTTCACGCTGCTGACCCACGACTGCACTGCCAAGTTCAGCTCCAACCACATCATCAAGTTTGCCGATGACACATCAGTGGTAGGTCTCATCAGCAACAACGATGAAACGCACTACAGAGAGGAAGTGGCACAGCTGGCTGAATGGTGTGGCGCTAACAACCTGTCCCTCAATGTGGAGAAGACAAAGGAGGTTGTGATGGACTTCAGGAGAAACTCTGTTGACCACCCCCCACTGACCATCGACACCTCGACTGTGGAGAGAGTCAGCAGCACTAAATTCCTGGGGGTGCACATCACAGAGGACCTCACCTGGACTACCAACACCAAGTCTATCTCCAAGAAGGCACAACAGCGCCTACACTTTCTCCGCCGGCTGAAAAGAGCAAGCCTCCCTCCACCCATCCTCACCACCTTCTACAGGGGTACCATTGAGAGCGTGCTGACCAGCTGCATCACTGTCTGGTACGGAAACTGCTGTGCAGCAGACCGCAAGACCCTCCAGCGGACAGTGAACACCGCTGCAAAAATCATTGGTGCCCCTCTCCCCTCCATCCTGGACATTTTCCTTACACGATGCTCCAGCAAAGCAAAAAGTATCGTGGAGGACCCCACCCACCCCTCCCACAGTCTCTTCCAGCTCCTACCCTCAGGTAGACGGTACCGGAGTATCAGAGCCCGCTCCGCCAGACTGCTCAACAGCTTTTTCCCCCAGGCTGTGAGAGCCCTGAACTCACATCACACAGCCCCTCTCTGAAACCCCAAACAACACCCCCCCCCCACCTTACCACATCTCAGGAAAAACTGTTAAACTTTATCTCTGTGGAATTCAGGTGAGCGGGCCTGCACAAGCCACCTGTAGCAACACACTCTCCTCTGCATGCACTAGACACTTTCACACACCATTGTGTGTCCATAATCCCACAAAAGACTGACTGTAATATATGACTGTAATGTATGTATGTTTACTGGCTCATGCACCACAAATCACCTTACACTGTTCCCCAGCCAGCTGCTTGAATGTCTCTCTTTTGCACATGTACAGTATTGTATTTGAAGTCATCTGCACAGTTGTACAGTTTGTATTTTTTGTACAGTTTGTATTTTTTGTTTCTTGTTTTTTAGTTTATGTATAGGTAACCACTTTATATATAGCATATGTATAGTCAAAGCTGACAGTAGGTTAGTTTGTGTATAGGTTTATACTGTTTTACTTCGTGTTGTATATTTGTATTTATGTAGCACCGTGGTCCTGTGAGGCACGACATCTCGTCCCACTATATGTCCACACATGTAGTGGAATGACAATAAAGCTCAACTTGACTTGACTTGTATTGTTTCTCTGTGTTGCCTAAATAAATAAAAGCATATATATATATGAACTTGCTGTTGAATTTTGTATTTTTGAAAGTTCAATAATAATATTAAAAAAACTTGCCGGACGGATTCATACCCCGCTTTGTTCCGGGACCTCACAATTTACAGATTAAGCAGTGCTTACAATATTTGTTAATTTAACATTTTATTAAAATTTTTAATTATTTTCTAAAAGAATAAAACAATAATAACATAATTGAGTCATTCAAGGCCAGACCACGCCATCTCGCCCTTTGAGCAGCTAACAGGCACCATTAAATGTACTGTGCTATGTTGTTGGCGATCCTGAATGTAATGTATAAAAAATATTTTACTGCTTTCTCTAATGTGTCTTACAAGACATCTATTCAAGATTGTTTATTGCACCAAAAGTCATTTCAAAAGGAACATTATATGTAGGCCCATGTACAGTTTAAGTCGCCATTGCAGGATGTTAATGATTTAATAAAAGGAGGGATTATTTAAAAGCATTTTGTTTTTATTTAGTACAGCAGCTACAGCTGTTTTTACATAATAGATTTGTACATAGCCTTATTCACTGAAGTCAATGATTATTCTTTGATAAAGTAAATGTGCTTTGCTCATTGTATAATGAGTTCGTTGTTTGAATAACCGTGGAAATGCGGTGTTATAATTAGAAACTTAAAATTCATTTTTATTAAACCTGTGATCATCAGGTTAAATAGGAGTTTAGTCTTATTAAAATATGTGACAAATTGTACTTGCCTAAAAGAGGTTTATGATGTGTGTAGTTAATGATTAGGCTACAGTGAGCGCGTTTGACTAGAGCGCAGTTAAAGAGCTGTTGTAGGTTGTACTGTATGTGATTGTCGGTGACCCTCTTGAGCGAGAAAGCTTCGGAAAATGGAAAAAAAACAACAACAACAAAAATATAGCTGCAAGCAGCGATAACCAGGGTTCAAGAATTTGAAGGCCTAAGGTGGTATGCTTTTAGGGTCTAGGCCAACATAGCTGGATGCATAGCTGACAGTGAAACTCATCGAAAATGGACAATAGGCTCACAGAAACACACACACACACACAAATATAAATGAAATGGTTAAACTATCATATTAATAATCATTAAGCTTGCTTACACGGATACACACACGGAATAGGATAACAGACACATGTAGCCTACACAAAAATGAAATGGTTAAACTAACATATTAATACCCAATAAGCATGCTTTATTTTTTTTATTTTTTTGCATTAATCTGACAATACATGTAGCACACCCAGTTTTTCTGATGCACATCCAGAGTCTCCTTTCTGGCTACGCTCCTGCCTTACGCACAGAGATTGTTCCAGATTCTCTGAATCTTTGGATGATATTATGCACTGTAGATGATGATAACTTCAAACTCTTTGCAATTTTTCTCTGAGAAACTCCTTTCTGATATTGCTCCATTATTTTTCGCCAGCAGCATTGGGGGAATTGGTGATCCTCTTCCCATCTTGACTTCTGAGAGACACTGCCACCCTGAGAGGCTCTTTTTATACCCAATCATGTTGCCAATTGACCTAATAAGTTGCAAATTGGTCCTCCAGCTGTTCCTTATATGTACATTTAACTTTTCCGGCCTCTTATTGCTACCTGTCCCAACTTTTTTGGAATGTGTAGCTCTCATGAAATCCAAAATGAGCCAATATTTGGCATGACATTTCAAAATGTCTCACTTTCAACATTTGATATGTTATCTATATTCTATTGTGAATAAAATATAAGTTTATTCGATTTGTAAATTATTGAATTCCTTTTTTATTCACAATTTGTACAGTGTCCCAACTTTTTTGGAATCGGGTTTGTACTAAAGCAAAGAAAATCCTTATCTGTTGATTTTTTTTATTGTATAGGAAAGGATTTGTATACAATGTGTGTTCTTATCCTTAATAAGAAAATGCTTGACAAAAGAATTGATACCCCATGGCGTTCAGTTTTCAAACTAAGTGATGATGTAAAACCTGAGTGGAGAGTGTTATATAAGCCACCATTATCAAAGAGAACAGGAGATTTGCAATGGAGAATTCTTCACAGAGCCATTGAGGCTAATTCTTTTATTTCTGTTTTGGATTCTAAGAATGACTCTAGTTATTCTTTTTGTTTGCAAAAAGATACTATTTTTCATGCTTTTATGTACTGTTTTAGACTGAAACCTTTATTTGTGTTGGTTCAAGAATTGTGTGACAAGTTCAATGAGAGTTTCTATCCAGAAACTTGTATCTTTGGTTTTAAGTATGCACAGAAAAAACGTATTGTGTTTCATTTACTGAATTTTATTCTTGGGCAAGCAAAATTGGCAATTTATATGAGTAGGAAAAGTAAACTAGAGCAAGGGTGCAATGATGATGTGGTTATGGCTTTCAGGTCTTTACTCAAAGCAAGAATAATGATTGACTTTAGTTATTATAATGCCATGAATGATCTTTCCACTTTTAAAACGAAATGGTGTAGTCATGATGTGTTATGTACAATAGATGGAGATTAATTATTGTTTTGTTTCTGAGTGCTATAAAAAAAATTAAAATACAAATATATAAATTCATATTTTACTTGTGAAAATGTAATTTGATGTATTTTAGGCTATTTGTCAATAAAGTTTTTTTTCAAAAATCTAAATCTCTTTCTTTCTTTCTTTCTTCCTTCCTTCCTTCCTTCCTTCCTTCCTTCCTTCCTTCCTTCCTTCATTTCTTTTTATTTATTTCTTTATTTCAGTTTAGTTGTCAAGTTTGATATTTTTGATATTTGATATATAAAGTGTTTTTAGTGGAAAGAAAACATCCTAAAGAAAGTTAAGTTATTATTTTATGGCACTTTATCTATTTGTGTCAATATATTTCAAATACAAAACATATTTTTAAAGGCTGTTTTCTCAAAATGAGTGTTTTCTCCTTCACTGAGTCATAAATCTCCTCTTCAGCAGCTCTTACACACACCAGACTTCACATCTGTGTTCTGTCCATATCCTGAAGATTTTACAGAGGGATGTGTTCATATATCATTTCCTTCATTATATACAACATTTTATTCCCAAAATATAGTGTTTTCTGTCCGTTCTAAGTATTTTCTGAATTATGGAGTGACAAAATGTGAAATAACTTCTGACTCTAATATGTCAAAAAACTATTAAAACATTAACAAGAATTTTGAAACTAACATCATCCAGTGTTTAGATGTTTGTAATAGAAATGTATGCAAATTAGCACATATTTAATAAAATGACTCATTTGCATTTTATTAATTTTGTACTCTATTGACCTGCAGTGTCTCGTCTTAAGTATGATATTCTAGAGTTGTCCATCCATGATAGCACTGTATCCTATGATTTCTGTTATTAATGCTGTTATCACATGTTCTAGTCACTGTGCTGATCAAATGCAGAAATACATAAGATGTTTAAAGGATGTTAATCTTTATCAGTGATTGTGATACTGCTTTATGAATCTAGTGACACTTACATAGAGTTCAGTTATTCATGAGAATGAAAAGTGTATTTTTTAACTAAAGTCTCTTAAACTCTCAGGACTCATCCACATTTTAAAGTCACAAGGAAACAGAAGTAGCAACAGATCATATCTTCTGTATTCTTGTTCCTGTCCATCACTTGTCAGTGTTTGTTGAGTGGATTCTGAGATGTGATCACTGCACTCAACAACAGAGACAGATATGAATGTGAGCTTGCAGTCGATTGTAAGAAAGAGACAGTTTAAGCAAAACTCTGTTACTGTAGTTCTCAAATAAGCCTTTATATAAGACCCACATTCATACTTTTAATTCATGAGGATAACAAGGCCAACATACCATAGTTAAATGCCAAATTATTTCCATCTATTTGAAAAGAAACACTTAAAAACAAAAACATGAAGTTGTAACAGCAGCCACCAGATGGCGCTATAGCATTACTCAGTGGCTCATTTGGCTATTTCCACATCAATTCTTATGCGTGGGTTTTATGTGTTTGGGGGGTGTTGTGTGTGTGCTGTAGTGTCACTCCTTCTGATTTTTGTGTGTTGTTTACATTGTAACTTAAATTTTTGACAAATTCTGAATCTAAAATCAATATTTTTATAGTCTTCAATTGATATGGGTGATTGTTGGGGGTGGGGTGTTTGTGTGTGTGTGTGTGTGTGTGCGCGCATGCGTGCGTGTGTGTGCGTGCGTGCGTATTGTGAACGTGTGGAAGGGTTGCCACTTCATTGTCATGTATTTTGTGGTCTGCATTGTGGTGGATTTATTGATTTTATTTAACAAATGAAAAAGTAAAGCTATCGATTTTATCATTTCCTCATTCATTTCAATGTGAACATCACGAGTGACTTTTTTCACACTAACATACAACCAGATATTAATCCAGTTTACTTTGTTTTATTTATAGAGCTACAAAGTGTTGAGAAAAGTACAAAGTCTCAAGTCATTTAGTTAAAATTAAAACATTTGTTTAATTCAGCAAACGTCATTTGGAGTCAAAAAAGACCCCAAACAGTGCACAAGGGTTAATTCGAGACTTTCTTAAAACATATTCACAAAGCTGCTGAGACCCATTTTTACTCAGGAACTGCAGAAATCTTAAGCCAAGAGAAAGAGCGAGGTTAACATTATTGCTATGGATGATGTCATCTGTGTCTGTGTTTTAACAGTTGTTTCTATTGTTTGTCTGTGTTTTAACTGTTGTTTCTATAGTTTGTCTGTGTTTTAACTGTTGTTTCTATTGTGTGTCTGTGTTTTAACTGTTGTTTCTATTGTTTGTCTGTGTTTTAACTGTTGTTTCTATTGTTTGCCTGTGTTTTAACTGTTGTTTCTATTGTTTGTCTGTGTTTTAACTGTTGTTTCTATTGTTTGTCTGTGTTTTAACTGTTGTTTCTATTGTTTGTCTGTGTTTTAACTGTTGTATATATTGTGTGTCCTGTGTTTTAACTGTTGTTTCTATTGTTTGTCTGTGTTTTAACAGTTGTTTCTATTGTTTGTCTGTGTTTTAACTGTTGTTTCTATTGTTTGTCTGGGTTTTAACTGTTGTTTCTATTGTTTGCCTGTGTTTTAACTGTTGTATCTATTGCTTGCCTGTGTTTTAACTGTTGTATCTATTGTTTGCCTGTGTTTTAACTGTTGTTTCTATTGTGTGTCCTGTGTTTTAACTGTTGTTTCTATTGTGTGTCCTGTGTTTTAACTGTTGTTTCTATTGTTTGCCTGTGTTTTATCTGTTGTTTCTATTGTTTGTCTGTGTTTTAGCAGTTGTTTGTCTGTGTTTTAACTGTTGTTTGCCTGTGTTTTAACTGTTGTATCTATTGTGTGTCCTGTGTTTTAACTGTTGTTTGTCTGTGTTTTAACTGTTGTTTCTATTGTGTGTCCTATGTTTTAACTGTTGTTTCTATTGTTTGTCTGTGTTTTAACTGTTGTTTCTATTGTTTGTCTGTGTTTTAACTGTTGTTTCTATTGTTTGTCTGTGTTTTAACTGTTGTTTCTATTGTTTGTCTGTGTTTTAACTGTTGTTTCTATTGTTTGCCTGTGTTTTAAACAGTTGTTTGTCTGTGTTTTAACTGTTGTTTCTATTGTTTGCCTGTGTTTTAACTGTTGTTTCTATTGTGTGTCCTGTGTTTTAACTGTTGTTTCTATTGTGTGTCCTGTGTTTTAACTGTTGTATATATTGTGTGTCCTGTGTTTTAACTGTTGTTTCTATTGTTTGCCTGTGTTTTAGCTGTTGTTTCTATTGTTTGTCTGTGTTTTAACTGTTGTTTCTATTGTTTGTCTGTGTTTTAACTGTTGTTTCTATTGTTTGTCTGTGTTTTAGCTGTTGTTTCTATTGTTTGTCTGTGTTTTAACTGTTGTTTCTATTGTGTGTCTGTGTTTTAACTGTTGTTTCTATTGTGTGTCTGTGTTTTAACTGTTGTTTCTATTGTTTGTCTGTGTTTTAACTGTTGTTTCTATTGTTTGTCTGTGTTTTAACTGTTGTTTCTATAGTTTGTCTGTGTTTTAACTGTTGTTTCTATTGTTTGTCTGTGTTTTAACTGTTGTTTCTATTGTGTGTCTGTGTTTTAACTGTTGTTTCTATTGTTTGTCTGTGTTTTAACTGTTGTTTCTATTGTTTGCCTGTGTTTTAACTGTTGTTTCTATTGTTTGTCTGTGTTTTAACTGTTGTTTCTATTGTTTGTCTGTGTTTTAACTGTTGTTTCTATTGTTTGTCTGTGTTTTAACTGTTGTATATATTGTGTGTCCTGTGTTTTAACTGTTGTTTCTATTGTTTGTCTGTGTTTTAACAGTTGTTTCTATTGTTTGTCTGTGTTTTAACTGTTGTTTCTATTGTTTGTCTGGGTTTTAACTGTTGTTTCTATTGTTTGCCTGTGTTTTAACTGTTGTATCTATTGCTTGCCTGTGTTTTAACTGTTGTATCTATTGTTTGCCTGTGTTTTAACTGTTGTTTCTATTGTGTGTCCTGTGTTTTAACTGTTGTTTCTATTGTGTGTCCTGTGTTTTAACTGTTGTTTCTATTGTTTGCCTGTGTTTTATCTGTTGTTTCTATTGTTTGTCTGTGTTTTAGCAGTTGTTTGTCTGTGTTTTAACTGTTGTTTGCCTGTGTTTTAACTGTTGTATCTATTGTGTGTCCTGTGTTTTAACTGTTGTTTGTCTGTGTTTTAACTGTTGTTTCTATTGTGTGTCCTATGTTTTAACTGTTGTTTCTATTGTTTGTCTGTGTTTTAACTGTTGTTTCTATTGTTTGTCTGTGTTTTAACTGTTGTTTCTATTGTTTGTCTGTGTTTTAACTGTTGTTTCTATTGTTTGTCTGTGTTTTAACTGTTGTTTCTATTGTTTGTCTGTGTTTTAACTGTTGTTTCTATTGTTTGCCTGTGTTTTAACAGTTGTTTGTCTGTGTTTTAACTGTTGTTTCTATTGTTTGCCTGTGTTTTAACTGTTGTTTCTATTGTGTGTCCTGTGTTTTAACTGTTGTTTCTATTGTGTGTCCTGTGTTTTAACTGTTGTATATATTGTGTGTCCTGTGTTTTAACTGTTGTTTCTATTGTTTGCCTGTGTTTTAGCTGTTGTTTCTATTGTTTGTCTGTGTTTTAACTGTTGTTTCTATTGTTTGTCTGTGTTTTAACTGTTGTTTCTATTGTTTGTCTGTGTTTTAGCTGTTGTTTCTATTGTTTGTCTGTGTTTTAACTGTTGTTTCTATTGTTTGTCTGTGTTTTAACTGTTGTTTCTATTGTTTGTCTGCGTTTTAACTGTTGTTTCTATTGTTTGTCTGTGTTTTAACTGTTGTTTCTATTGTTTGTCTGTGTTTTAGCTGTTGTTTGTCTGTGTTTTAACTGTTGTTTCTATTGTTTGTCTGTGTTTTAGCTGTTGTTTCTATTGTTTGTCTGTGTTTTAACTGTTGTTTCTATTGTTTGTCTGTGTTTTATCTGTTGTTTCTATTGTTTGTCTGTGTTTTAACTGTTGTTTCTATTGTTTGTGTTTTAGCTGTTGTTTGTCTGTGTTTTAACTGTTGTTTCTATTGTTTGTCCTGTGTTTTAACTGTTGTTTCTATTGTTTGTCTGTGTTTTAGCTGTTGTTTCTATTGTTTGTCTGTGTTTTAACTGTTGTTTCTATTGTTTGTCTGTGTTTTATCTGTTGTTTCTATTGTTTGTCTGTGTTTTAACTGTTGTTTCTATTGTTTGTCTGTGTTTTAACTGTTGTTTCTATTGTTTGTCTGTGTTTTAGCTGTTGTTTGTCTGTGTTTTAGCTGTTGTTTGTCTGTGTTTTAGCTGTTGTTTGTCTGTGTTTTAACTGTTGTTTCTATTGTTTGTCCTGTGTTTTAACTGTTGTTTCTATTGTTTGTCTGTGTTTTATCTGTTGTTTCTATTGTTTGTCTGTGTTTTAACTGTTGTTTCTATTGTTTGTCCTGTGTTTTAACTGTTGTTTCTATTGTTTGTCTGTGTTTTAACTGTTGTTTCTATTGTTTGTCTGTGTTTTAGCTGTTGTTTCTATTGTTTGTCTGTGTTTTAGCTGTTGTTTCTATTGTTTGTCTGTGTTTTAGCTGTTGTTTGTCTGTGTTTTAACTGTTGTTTCTATTGTTTGTCTGTGTTTTAGCTGTTGTTTCTATTGTTTGTCTGTGTTTTAGCTGTTGTTTGTCTGTGTTTTAACTGTTGTTTCTATTGTTTGTCTGTGTTTTAGCTGTTGTTTGTCTGTTTTAACTGTTGTTTCTATTGTTTGTCCTGTGTTTTAACTGTTGTTTCTATTGTTTGTCTGTGTTTTATCTGTTGTTTCTATTGTTTGTCTGTGTTTTAACTGTTGTTTCTATTGTTTGCCTGTGTTTTAACTGTTGTTTCTATTGTTTGCCTGTGTTTTAACTGTTGTTTCTATTGTTTGCCTGTGTTTTAACTGTTGTTTCTATTGTTTGTCTGTGTTTTAACTGTTGTTTCTATTGTTTGTCTGTGTTTTAGCTGTTGTTTCTATTGTTTGCCTGTGTTTTAACTGTTGTTTATATTGTTTGCCTGTGTTTTAGCTGTTGTTTCTATTGTTTGCCTGTGTTTTAGCTGTTGTTTCTATTGTTTGTCTGTGTTTTAACTGTTGTATCTATTGTTTGTCTGTGTTTTAACTGTTGTATCTATTGTTTGTCTGTGTTTTAACTGTTGTTTCTATTGTTTGTCTGTGTTTTAACTGTTGTTTCTATTGTTTGTCTGTGTTTTAACTGTTGTTTCTATTGTTTGTCTGTGTTTTAACTGTTGTTTCTATTGTTTGTCTGTGTTTTAACTGTTGTTTCTATTGTTTGTCTGTGTTTTAACTGTTGTTTCTATTGTTTGCCTGTGTTTTAACTGTTGTATCTATTGTTTGTCTGTGTTTTAACTGTTGTTTCTATTGTTTGTCTGTGTTTTAACTGTTGTTTCTATTGTTTGCCTGTGTTTTAACTGTTGTATCTATTGTTTGCCTGTGTTTTAACTGTTGTTTCTATTGTGTGTCCTGTGTTTTAGCTGTTGTTTGTCTGTGTTTTAACAGTTGTTTCTATTGTTTGCCTGTGTTTTAACTGTTGTTTCTATTGTTTGCCTGTGTTTTAACTGTTGTTTCTATTGTGTGTCTGTGTTTTAACGGTTGTTTCTATTGTTTGTCTATGTTTTAACGGTTGTTTCTATTGTTTGTCTGTGTTTTAGCTGTTGTTTCTATTGTTTGTCTGTGTTTTAGCTGTTGTTTCTATTGTTTGTCTGTGTTTTAACTGTTGTTTCTATTGTTTGTCTGTGTTTTAGCTGTTGTTTCTATTGTTTGTCTGTGTTTTAGCTGTTGTTTCTATTGTTTGTCCTGTGTTTTAACTGTTGTTTCTATTGTTTGTCTGTGTTTTAGCTGTTGTTTCTATTGTTTGTCTGTGTTTTAACTGTTGTTTCTATTGTTTGTCTGTGTTTTAGCTGTTGTTTCTATTGTTTGTCTGTGTTTTAGCTGTTGTTTCTATTGTTTGTCCTGTGTTTTAACTGTTGTTTCTATTGTTTGTCTGTGTTTTAGCTGTTGTTTCTATTGTTTGTCTGTGTTTTAACTGTTGTTTCTATTGTTTGTCTGCGTTTTAACTGTTGTTTCTATTGTTTGTCTGTGTTTTAACTGTTGTTTCTATTGTTTGTCTGTGTTTTAGCTGTTGTTTGTCTGTGTTTTAACTGTTGTTTCTATTGTTTGTCTGTGTTTTAGCTGTTGTTTCTATTGTTTGTCTGTGTTTTAACTGTTGTTTCTATTGTTTGTCTGTGTTTTATCTGTTGTTTCTATTGTTTGTCTGTGTTTTAACTGTTGTTTCTATTGTTTGTGTTTTAGCTGTTGTTTGTCTGTGTTTTAACTGTTGTTTCTATTGTTTGTCCTGTGTTTTAACTGTTGTTTCTATTGTTTGTCTGTGTTTTAGCTGTTGTTTCTATTGTTTGTCTGTGTTTTAACTGTTGTTTCTATTGTTTGTCTGTGTTTTATCTGTTGTTTCTATTGTTTGTCTGTGTTTTATCTGTTGTTTCTATTGTTTGTCTGTGTTTTAACTGTTGTTTCTATTGTTTGTCTGTGTTTTAACTGTTGTTTCTATTGTTTGTCTGTGTTTTAACTGTTGTTTCTATTGTTTGTCTGTGTTTTAGCTGTTGTTTGTCTGTGTTTTAGCTGTTGTTTGTCTGTGTTTTAGCTGTTGTTTGTCTGTGTTTTAGCTGTTGTTTGTCTGTGTTTTAGCTGTTGTTTCTATTGTTTGTCCTGTGTTTTAACTGTTGTTTCTATTGTTTGTCTGTGTTTTATCTGTTGTTTCTATTGTTTGTCTGTGTTTTAACTGTTGTTTCTATTGTTTGTCCTGTGTTTTAACTGTTGTTTCTATTGTTTGTCCTGTGTTTTAACTGTTGTTTCTATTGTTTGTCTGTGTTTTAACTGTTGTTTCTATTGTTTGTCTGTGTTTTAACTGTTGTTTCTATTGTTTGTCTGTGTTTTAGCTGTTGTTTGTCTGTGTTTTAACTGTTGTTTCTATTGTTTGTCTGTGTTTTATCTGTTGTTTCTATTGTTTGTCTGTGTTTTAGCTGTTGTTTCTATTGTTTGTCTGTGTTTTAGCTGTTGTTTCTATTGTTTGTCTGTGTTTTAGCTGTTGTTTGTCTGTGTTTTAACTGTTGTTTCTATTGTTTGTCTGTGTTTTAGCTGTTGTTTGTCTGTGTTTTAACTGTTGTTTCTATTGTTTGTCCTGTGTTTTATCTGTTGTTTCTATTGTTTGTCTGTGTTTTATCTGTTGTTTCTATTGTTTGTCTGTGTTTTAACTGTTGTTTCTATTGTTTGCCTGTGTTTTAACTGTTGTTTCTATTGTTTGCCTGTGTTTTAACTGTTGTTTCTATTGTTTGTCCTGTGTTTTAACTGTTGTTTCTATTGTTTGTCTGTGTTTTAACTGTTGTTTCTATTGTTTGTCTGTGTTTTAACTGTTGTTTCTATTGTTTGTCTGTGTTTTAACTGTTGTTTCTATTGTTTGTTTGTGTTTTAGCTGTTGTTTCTATTGTGTGTCTGTGTTTTAACTGTTGTTTCTATTGTTTGTCTGTGCTTGACCCTTTGTCTATTACGATTGTGGATTATCTCTTAATAAAGCTGTGTTTGGATCTTCGACACAAGGTCTAGAGCAGTGATTCGTTATGATTAGCAGAATCAGTTGTGTTTAATTAAAGATGAAGCTAAACTCTGCAGAGCTGCAGCTCCTGGTTAAATGAAATAAACTGAAGAAATCCTGCATACGTCACCAAAGAGAAGTCTGTCGCTTCACTGGATGTATGCATGGATCAATAGTTCAGTTCTGTGAAACATTTACAACATTTCAAGAAAAGAGGTGTTTGAGTCACTATGTTTTTGTCTTTCTTCACAGATTCACCCAGATCTACACTGACTGTGTCACCAGACAGTCCTGTATTCACTGGAGAGACAGTCAATCTGACGTGTGTGATTCAGTCTTACAGTAACAGGGGATGGAGAATTGACCAAACACATGGCTGGAGATATGAGTGGTATAAAGACAGAGTAATGCTAAACACATCTGATCGTTACACTGTGAACAGAGACACTCTCACTATCAGAGGAGTGAATGAGTCTGATCAGGGTCAGTACTGGTGTAGAGGACAGATAAGATCAGTCTCATCACAATCAATCTCTGATGTTTATCTCTCTGTGAAAGGTGAGTTTAATATCATTGTCCTTCCGTACTACATGTATGATCACACATCCAATCAAAAGACATTTCTCGTTTTCAGATGTTACATTAACACTACTCATAAATATCATAATGTACACTTCATTTGAGGGTTTAATTGTTTAATTCTCGTTTATCTTGTTAAGTAGCTGTTCACACAGGACCTGTTCTTGTGTTCAAAACAGATACAACAATGAAACTGGTTACAGGGATCTCAAAATGTTTTTAAATCTGAACTATGACGAGTCATCTTAAAAACACAACAGTCATGGCACTATATATATAATTCTGTAGTAGGCCTATAGCTTGTACAATGCTGATAAAAGCTAGAGACACACACAACAGCTAAAGGTTTCAGTCTGATCTGATGTATGTGAACACAGACCTGAACATTATAATATTTCTGTGTGAACTTATAATACACTCTTAAAAATAAAGCTTCTTATTAGCTTTGATGGTTTCACAAAGAACCGTTAACATACATGGTATATTTCCATTAAACAAAAGTGTCTTTAGATTATTAAAATGTTCTTCAAACTATGTAAAATGGTTATTTTAAGAACTGTTCACTTAAGTCACTTATTAATGGCGACTGGAGATGTCAAAGTTCAAAAATGACCTAAAAAAACCATAATTATTTTAATAAACCAATGACCCATGTGTTATATTTCAACTCTTACCTTTATACAATAGTTTTGTGAGAAACAGCCCAAAGTGTCTGAAGTATTTTAGTCCACATCATTCTGTCATCATAGCAGTCAGACAATATTAACCAGCATGTATTACTAGTGAATAAAAAGAAACATATCTGCCATTTTCTTCTCATGTTTTAGAGGATGATGTTTCCGTGATAAGACACAAATCACGTGCAGGGTGTTTTGAACATTCGACAAAGGTGTTATTTGCTGCTTAGCAACAAGCTGGTTTGTTTACATCAGCATGGGTTTGAAAATGACGTTTCATTGGTTCAGACTCGACATCGAGTATTCGATATAATATTCACAAAGTTGGATTGATGCACTTTACAACAACACCAGACTTGTGCTGAGGGAAAGAATCAGTTGTCAAGTAGTGAGCAGAAAACTGAAAACTTTAGAAAGCACACAAATAAAGGCATTTGTAGATGTTTAATTGCTATGTGAAGCATTAGGATCACTAGACGAGAGCTTAATTAACTCGTTTTAGTGAAAACCTCATTAAACCAAAAACTGACGTTTCACTTGTTTAGCCTGTTGCTCATAATTAGCATAATTTGTTCATAATTCAAACCCATTTTGCCAGCACAGGTCATATATATATACACTGAGTAATACAGAGAAAAATACAGCTGAAGAAAGTGTAATGTTTCTCAATGTGTATTAATCATTATGGCAGTTACACTGAAAGTTCTCATTTATCATTTAATTTCCTAACCAAATATTATACAAATATTCACATAATCAACAACAAAAAAAGCTTAGAAACAGGTTAACTAGTTATTAACTTTACTACACCTAAAGTTATCTGAAGAATTGTCATGAAATCATTTAGTTGACAAGAGCAAAAAAAAAGAGACTATCACTCTCATCTCCACATCAGTGTTACACAAATACACAAACTCAGATCAGATCATGTTTCTGACTAGTTCACTGAAAGAGATCTGTCTTCTTTCTTCACAGATTCACCCAGATCTACACTGACTGTGACACCAGACAGTCCTGTATTCACTGGAGAGACAGTCAATCTGAAGTGTGTGATTGAGTCTTACAGTAACTGGAGATATGAGTGGTATAAAGACAGTGTAATGTTACAGACGTCTGTAAACAGAGACACTCTCACTATCAGAGGAGTGAATGAGTCTGATCAGGGTCAGTACTGGTGTAGAGGACAGAGAGATGAAAGACCAAAATCATCACAATCAAGCTCCTCTGTTAATATCTCTGTGAAAGGTAAGATTGTAACAATCCACTTATACTTCTTTAAAAAAAAAATCATAATAAAAGGATTTTACAGCACGCTTCAAGGGCTTAGCTTGGTAAAGATGCGACTGAAAGTAGTAAGTAATAGCTCTATAAATAAACAAAGAAAATAGAATAATTTCATATGAATCAAACGAGCTTGTCTTGTTCAAACACTTAACCTTCACACAGTCATATAATTGCATTGCTTGTACTTCACAAGTTACATCACAATATGAGCAGAACAAAATCTGACCCCCTACTAGTCCATTTGAGCATTTCTCAGAGCTCGCTTCCAAAGATCTCATTCCATTGAATGCGATCCCCTTTAAACGCATTCATTTTACGCGGTGTGTGATTGTTTTACGAATAAACAGAACACAGTTCGGAACTTTCAGACTCCCTCCACTGATCATACCGACGTTTTCAGCCAACTCGTGGAATATAGTGAATACTCTGTCCATAAAGTCAGATATAGGATGAATCTGTCCGACTTCCGACGTTTCCACATGAAGACACTTAATTGGTAGAACACAGCGGTTCGGTCACTTCAAACTCCCTCCGCTTACCACACCGGCGTTTTCAGCCAACGCAGTCCACTCGTGGAAAATAGTGAATGCTCGGTCCACAACGTCAGATCCAGGGCCAATTCGTCCAACTTTCGACGACTTTTCCACACCCAGCTTCGTAGGCGAACGCCAGTTCAGGTTCACATGGTCCAGGCTGAACTTCCCCGCGCCGACGCGCAGCTTTGTTTTTTTCGCCACCTGTCTTTTCCGCTTTTTTATATCCATCCGAGTCCGCTCATCAATCACACACTCGGTCCTTCCGCGTCAGCTCATACATCTTTGTTCAAACACACCAACCAAATTAACCACAGTTAATCTGACATAAATGCCTATACAAAATACATGAAAAAATAATAATAATAGTCAGAAAATAAAACTAAACATAATTAGTATATATACACCACAACCTGCATGGATTAAACCCCACAAATGGGCATCATTGCAAGATGAATGTCATTATTCTCCTAAACGGTGTTTCCAACTGATTTTCAGGGAAAGTAGTTTATATATAAATGCATATATGCTGACGTCACTCACAATGCACTTTTGTAGCCAGTTAGACAGATTGTGTCTCGTGACTGAGTGTATGGCAGAGAAAATGGTTTTGTGTCATTTGGAGGGAAAATGCATTCATTTAAAAGTTTGAGTTCGCAACTAGTCATTTTTCATTTGATTAATTTCAGTTTGATTTAACAACACAATGTATTAACATTTATTTTAAATGTAGAGTTCAATTAAAATGATAGCACAATGAAAAGTGTATAAGTGCATGAATAGCATAAGAGAGTTTGTCTAACACAGATATTCAATATAAAAGCCATACAGTCATACGCTTGCAAAATCAGTGACTTCTAATGAGAGACATGAAGCTGCTGCTTATCTTTCACATGTTTTCTAAATTGAGCTGCAGCTGAGTTACTGAGAAAGTCAGGATATTATGCAGGTGAGAGTCGGTTAGTTTGCTGTTCAAGTTCATCAGACTGAACTTTGACCTCCACTTTATAAGATTCAATCGATGATCAATGCGTCACCGGTGATGTTTCATGAGATCAATGGTGTTGATTCAATGCGAATCCACTTAAATGTTGCACGGATACTTCAACAAATATCGTTTTCTTCTGACAACTTGTAGCAAACTGTTTCACGAATACATGTTTGACCTGAAGAAGACAGATGTAGGTAATCACTGACATATATTATTGAATGTTTCCGGAGCTGCACTTCTAATCTTAGTGTGATTTAGGGCTGTCAAAATTGCAGAACAATTTTTTTTTCAATTTTGTACTTAAATATGATCAATATTCAAATTATATTTGAAATTAAAAGGCATAATTTCAGGTCTGGGGAAAAGGCTAAATATGGCTTCTCTCATGAGGCCACAAGAGGACGCATCGAGCAAAAGATCAAGCTTCAGTCTCAAATGAGCCATGCTATTTAGTTGCTTAAACAACTTGAAACAAGACCGCATCATGGATGTGTGTGTAGTTTAATACAAAGGACCAAAAACCAATCACAAAGAGTACTTTTGTATCTTTCATTTAAAAACATGAGCTGAAGCGGGATGGGAAAAACCGCCATCAATTCTTGAGACATGTTTTATAAGATTTTAACTTACATTAATTTTACATGTCTTTCTAAACATGTGACTTGTGCGAAACGCGAGTGCAACGGTGATAGATGAGATAAATATGTGCTCTGTGTGAACGGCTTGGTTTCAGTTTTGTCGTAGATTTTCTCTTCATTGTTGTTCTCTTCTTCTGCAATATTTTGAATGAACAGTAACACATCTAGTGGTTCAACTGGAAAGGACAACAAAAGCATTCAAGGTTCAAGGTTCAAGATTCTTTATTATTTGTCACATACACAATCATACAGGATATAATCCGTAGTGAAATGTAGGTCAGGACAGGTCCGCTCAATGGAAAGTGCAAAAAAAAAAAAAAAAATAATAATAATAATAATAATAATAATAAAATAGAAAATAAAAATAACATAAGCAATAAAACAATGAAACATAACACAAGAGAATATATATATAAATATAGGTGAGAATGAAAAAGGGAACAAATAATAAAATAAAATGAGTAAGATGTGCAATGAGATAAAATGTGCAATACAGTATACTGTGGATAATAAATATTAATAAAAAACACGGATGTGCAAGAGAATGTGCAAATAGGTTGTACCGGGTACATAAACATAGCAGCAGTGTGGATGATGGAGAATAATGGATGTGTATACAGTTTATTAAATTAAGTCCTGTGGATGTAATGATGTTATGAGACTGAGTTTAGGAGCCTGATGGCCTGGGGGAAGAAACTCCTCCTCAGTCTTTCAGTCTTTGCCAACATGCTCCTGAAGCGCTTGCCAGATGGCAGTAAAATGAAAAGGTGGTTACCGGGGTGATTCGAGTCCTTGAGGATTTTAGCAGCTCTGCTTTTGCAGCGTTTGAGGTAGATGTCCTGCAGAGAGGGGAGAGTAGATCCTGAGATGCGCTCAGCTAAGCGCACGACTCTCTGTAGAGCTTTACAGTCCTGGTTTGTGGCATTATTATACCACACTGAGATGCACTGAGTCAGAACACTTTCTATGGCCCCTGAATAGAAAGTTTTCAGGATTGTTGGTGAGACCCTGAATTTCCTCAGCTGTCGCAGATGGTACAGTCTTTGCCTGGCTTTCTTGACCTGTGTTTGGATGTGTGCAGTCCAAGTCAGGTCCTCGGAGATGTTTACACCGAGGTACTTGAAGCTACTCACCCTCTCCACAGGGGTCCCACTGATCATAAGAGGAGTGTAGGGCCGCTGCTGTCTCTTCCTGAAGTCCATGATCAGCTCTTTGGTTTTGCTCACGTTCAGAGAGAGGCAGTTGTCCTGGCACCATGATGTGAGTCTCTCCACCTCATGCAAGTATGCGGCCTCATCATTGTTGGAAACGAGGCCCAGAACCACAGTATCATCAGCAAATTTGACAATAGAAGTGGAGCTGTGAGAGGACACACAGTCGTGTGTGTAGAGAGAGTAGAGCAGGGGGCTCAGGACACAGCCCTGTGGGGCTCCTACGTTCAGGGTGATGGAGTTGGAGGTGAACTGGCCGACTTTCACCACTTGTGGTCTGGCGGTGAGGAAATCTTGAATCCAGTCACAGAGTGAAGTGTTTAGGCCGAGGTCTGTGAGTTTATCAGCTAGCTTGGTGGGGACTATAGTGTTGAAAGCTGAGCTATAGTCTATGAATAGCAGCCTGACATAGTTGCCATTCTTGCTGTCAATGTGAGTGAGGGAGGAGTGCAGGACCTGGGAGATGGCATCATCAGTAGACCTATTTGGCCGATAGGCAAACTGAAGAGGGTCCAGAGTAGCAGGAATGGAGGAGCAAATGTGTTTCTTTAAGAGTCTCTCAAAAACCTTCATGACTGTCGCTGTGAGGGCAACTGGACGATAGTCATTCAGGCAAGAGGGTTTACTGTTCTTAGGCACAGGGATTATGACAGATTTTTTAAATGAGCTGGGAACCACAGAGGTAGCAAGGGACTCATTAAATATGGATATAAACAAACCAGCAAGCTGATCAGCACAGGACCTCAGAACGCGGCCAGTAATCCCATCAGGTCCTGCTGCTTTCCTGACGTTCACTCTCTTTAGTTCCCTCCGAACGTCGTCCTCTGAAAAGGTGATAGCATAATCATTGCTGCTCTGTCTGCTGCTTCCAGATGCGCTGATCGGCAGAGTCGCGCCGCCATTACGTTCAAAGCGGCCATAGAAGGTGTTTAGCTCTTCGGCCAGCAACGGATCTGCTCTCACCTCTGCGGAAGAGTTGTTTCCAGAGGAACATATGGTCTTCAGTCCCTGCCACATGCATCGAGAGTCATTGAGCTGGAAATGTGACTAAATTATCTCCCTGTATCTGAGTTTAGCAGCTCTAACTGCCTGACGGAGAGCGTAACACGATGTTTTGTATTCGCTCATGTTTCCCGAAAAAAGACCAGCATTGTATGCGGCAGTGCGATGGTTAACCGCATCACGGATTGATCTGTCCACCCACGGTTTCTGATTGGAGAATGTCCTTATAGTTACGGTTTCAGTGGCTTGCTCGGTTAGCGTGTTGATAAAGCTTACTGCTACATCCGTGAATTCGCTGACGTCAAATGAACTCGCCCGGAACATGTCCCAGTCGACGTCATCAAGAGACGCCTGTAGCATAGCTTCAGAGTGGGAGGACCAGCGCGTCACTTCCCTCTCCACCGGCGGTTCATGAGTGATCCGTTGTTTGTATTCCGGTGTGAGAAAAATGGCGACATGATCTGATTTGCCAAAAGCCGGCAGTGAACGAGCTTTGTAGGCATTCTTAAACTGGGTGTAGCAATGATCGAGTGTATTCTGTCCTCTAGTTGGACAGGATATATGTTGGTGGAAGTTTGGCATGACTTTTCTGAGGTTGGCTTTGTTGAAGTCCCCGGCAATGATACATGCAGCGTCAGGGTGTTTGTTGATGTTGCCGCTGAGCTCGTCGTGGAGTTTGGACAGAGCCAAGCTAGTATCTGCTTGAGGTGGAATGTAGACGGCAGTAACGATGATCGATGTAAACTCCCGGGGCAGGTAGAATGGGCGGCAGATAATGGAGAGATGCTCCAGATGAGGCGAGCAGGAACGCGACAGAATGGAGATATTCCTGGGGTCACACCATTTCTTGTTAATCATGAAACACACTCCACCACCTTTGGTTTTTCCGGCCTCGGCTGTTCTGTCCATCCGTAAAACAGAAAAGTTATCAGACGGCGTTACAGCGGTGTCCGGGACCGTCGGCGTGAGCCACGTTTCGGTCAAACAAAGGATGTTACAGTCCCTAATGTCCCATTGGAAACTTATCCTGGCTCTAACATCGTCCATCTTATTCTCCAAGGATTGGACATTATACGCGGTAGAGGGGGACTGTGAGCCCTTTTTCTCAGTCTGTTACGTATTCCAGCGCGTCTCCCGCGATGTTTCCTACGCCGCCTGGGATTATTGAGGCGGCCATCGTTAACCTCGGTGCTCCGAAGTATCTCCAATGGCCACGCTGGGTCCGTGGATAAAGTGTCCTGAAGCAGGTTAGTGCAGTGGTGCCCAATGTCCAAAAGTGTTCTTCTGTCGTATATAAACAGTGCAGACGTTATGCGTGTAAAAAGAGAAAGTAAAAATACGTAAAAAAGTATATTAAAGCACAAATTGAGCGGAGCCATCCCTAACGTCGACTGTACAGCGCAGCGCCGGAAGCGGAATTCAAATTCAACATCATCATCACGTCTCATATGTCACTGATAAGACTACCTGACGCACACCTAACAGTCAAAAGCATTGTTTCTGTATTCGAATGTGGATTTTTATTTTGAATTCAACAAATATTCAAATTTTTATTTGATAGCCTGAGTATGTTTTCCATCTAAACATTAATTTAGTAACCTCTCTACATTTATCCTCTGGTTTGAATGCTCTGTTGGAAGGGGCTTGTTACAAGACTTTAATGTAGACACACACTGCTGTGATTGGCTGACAGTTCTCAAAAACTTTTACTAAAACAACCACCAAGATGAACTAATGCTGAAAAGTGTTGATTATAGCATTATATTTAGATCTGTTCCCATTGAATCAAATGTTGTATCAATGAGCATTGTAGCTGAACACTCGTGTCTGAAACATGATGCAATGCAATAACTAACACAATGAAAACAATGTAAATGACTTGTTGAGCAGAGTAATCCTAAAAATTAGTCATGCGCAGAAACCTTGCACATTGGGTCCGATGAGCATTAATTAATCCATAGCGAAAAAATTAGCAAAACATTATAGCCTACTAAATGTAGTCTTCAAGCATTGAGGATGATTGTGTTGTCCTCTCGCTTCTTAAAAATAAAGAAAGAAAGGAAATATTGGGTCCATTCAATCCTAAAATATATAGAGGATGGAGAGTCCCTTCAGGAGCAGCTGGATTATCACGAGTGATTCAAAGATTACTTCAGGATGTCAGTGGCTCAGTTTGATGCTTTGCTAGCGATACTAGAGCCACATATTAAAAAGAAGACCACCGGTTTCTGTGAACTCAGTGTGCGAGGATCTATATACAGTGTTTTGTGCTGCGAGACGAAGAGGATGAATTTGATAATCGCCATTCTGGATTTTGGCGTTCGCTTCTACGGTGGCTCTGAACTGACAAATCACCTCTCAAAATGCTTGCTGCGGATGCGAAAAACAGAAAAAAAATCAAACCCGATCTGAATTTTTTTTGTGACGGACGAAAATTTTGGACTCAGTGTGTAAAGACCTTTATTCACTGATAGACTTCAGCGATTATAAAGAGGACGACATTTGATCGCTTTTCTGTATATAAAATAATCACAGTATCAATAAATCATGCTAGTAACAGGAACAGTATGAAACAGATTTAGTTAACTGTTATCTATTTAATCATTGCCTTGATTTACGAATGCATAAAAGCAGTAAACGACTTTGTAACAAAGAACATTTGTACATCTATTTTATCTGTGTCTGCTTTTATCTTTAACAGATTTACCCAGATCTACACTGACTGTGACACCAGACAGTCCTGTATTCACTGGAGAGACAGTCAATCTGACGTGTGTGATAATATCTGATTACAGTAACTGGAGATATGAGTGGTATAAAGACAGTGTGATGTTACAGACGTCTGTAAACAGAGACACTCTCACTATCAGAGGAGCGAATGAGTCTGATCAGGGTCAGTACTGGTGTAGAGGACAGAGAGATGAAATACCAAAATCATCACAGGAGAGTAACCGGATAAATCTGTCTGATAATAGTGAGTAAATACTGTGATAAATACTTGCCTGTTGTTGAGCAATAATATATGCACTAGTTAAGCATTAATATGCTCCCTTTGAGGCAAATAATGTTTATAATAAACCGTATTATTATCATTGAATGTTTATCAATGTAATCTTTATTAAAAATTATGTTATAACCAGCAGGAGCACAGGGGGTGCAGTCAGAAGCCTTGAAATATTTGGTTTTATTAAATATTATCATATTTGACTTACGATCAGTTCTGCATGTTTATGTTCTCCAGTCTCAGAAGCTTCATCTTCTCCTCTGGTCACTGGTGTGGTTGTGGGATTGAGTGTTTTCTTGTTGTTCTTCATATCACTGCTGCTGCTGCTGCTGTGGAGATACAAGAAGAACAAAGGTATGGATCAGTTCATAACATGATAAATATGATTGAACAGCAACAACTGGAAGATACTGTTTCATGTATTTCATGAGATGTAAATATCAGCCAAAACAGTCGCTGCAGATACTCTTAAAGTGTTAGTTCCCCCTCGAGGCATCCTAGGTGTACAGGTGCTGGTCATATAATTAGAATATCATCAAAAAGTATATTTATTTCACTAATTCCATTCAAAAAGTGAAACTTGTATAATGTATACATTCATTCCACACAGACTGATATATTTCAAGTGTTTATTTCTTTTAATTTTGATGATTATAAGTGACAACTAATGAAAACCCCAAATTCAGTATCTCAGAAAATTAGAATATTGTGAAAAGGTTCAATATTGAAGACACCTGGTGCCACACTCTAATCAGCTAATTAACTCAAAACACCTGCAAAGGCCTTTAAATGGTCTCTCAGTCTAGTTCTGTAGGCTACACAATCATGGGGAAGACTGCTGACTTGACAGTTGTCCAAAAGACGACCATTGACATCTTGCACAAGGATGGCAAGGCACAAAAGGTCATTGCAAAAGAGGCTGGCTGTTCACAGAGCTCTGTGTCCAAGCACATTAATAGAGAGGCGAAGGGAAGGAAAAGATGTGGTAGAAAAAAGTGTACAGGCAATAGGGATAACCGCACCCTGGAGAGGATTGTGAAACAAAACCCATTCAAAAATGTGGGGGAGATTCACAAAGAGTGGACTGCAGCTGGAGTCAGTGCTTCAAGAACCACTACGCACAGATGTATGCAAGACATGGGTTTCAGCTGTCGCATTCCTTGTGTCAAGCCACTCTTGAACAACAGACAGCGTCAGAAGCGTCTCGCCTGGGCTAAAGACAAAAAGGTCTGGACTGCTGCTGAGTGGTCCAAAGTTATGTTCTCTGATGAAAGTAAATTTTGCATTTCCTTTGGAAATCAGGGTCCCAGTGTCTGGAGGAAGAGAGGAGAGGCACAGAATCCACGTTGCTTGAGGTCCAGTGTAAAGTTTCCACAGTCAGTGATGGTTTGGGGTGCCATGTCATCTGCTGGTGTTGGTCCACTGTGTTTTCTGAGGTCCAAGTGTAACCCCCCCAACACGGGTCCGCACCAATTTACCGAGCGGGTCACGAACCTGGGATTCCGTCACGGGAGGCGGGCGCACTAACAAGGAATGCCAAAGGCTACAGCCTCTAGCGTCAGTCGCTAGAGCGCCTCTTTTTGAGGTCAGGGGAGTGAGGTTTACACACAGCCCTTACTGGCATACATCCGTTACACAAGGTCAACACAGCCGTATACCAGGAAGTTTTAGAGCACTTCATGCTTCCTGCTGCTGACCAACTTTATGGAGATGCAGATTTCA
>JAPDDL010000830.1:0-5000 GCA_027422435.1 Schizopygopsis pylzovi
TGTCACCAGTCACTCATTAGCCTTGATTGTCTTGCCACACCTGCACCTCATTCACTCACCACACTACAGCTGCACATCACCCATGGACTACAACTCCCATAATTCACTGCACTACGACACACACATTTCCATCCACCATTGCACCAGTTACACAGCTGTCACCAATCACTAATCAACCCTGATTGTCTTGCCACACCTGCACCTCATTCACTTACCCACATATAAGCAGCACACTTCCCTACACACGTTGCAAAGTCTTGTTTTGCCCCGGCTGACATTCTGAGCGTTTCCCCTGTATTCTGTTTCCCTGTGTTCACCTGGACTGCCTACACGACTCTGACCATTTGCTGCCTGCCTTCTTGACCCTGCCTGCCTTGTGATATCCTCTCTGTCTGCCGCCTGCCCCGACCTTTGCATTGTCCCTGTTGCTGATTCTGCCTAGCCTTCATTACTCCTGTTACTGCCTTTGACCATTGCCTGTCTGACCTCCTCTTGTCTGTATTAAAGCTGCTATTGGATCTAACCTCACTGCCTCTTCGTTACACATATAGAGTATTCTTGGGTTGCTAGGTTTTTGTTTACTATGCCAAATCAAAAGAGTTCACCTCATGTTTCTATGACATCTTCTGGTCCCACACTCTTAAAACATAAAGGCATTTTCTTGGCATCTGTGGTTCCATGAAGAATATTTAACATCCATGGATTCTTTCCATTCCAAAAAAGGGTCTTTGTAGTGGAAAAAGGTTCTTAGATGTTTAAAATGTTCTTCACACTAAAGGTTCTTTTAAGAACTGTATAAAGAACTTCCAAAATGTTCCAAAACTTCCAAAATTTTATTTTTTGGAACTCAAAATGGTTCTTCTGTGGAAATATTATTTTGGAAGCTTTATTTATCACTCAGGTATTTAATTCAATATAAGTGATAACACACCTCTCTTCAAGCTGCATGCTTTGAAGCAGAATCCACAAACGGTGCAGAGACAGGTTAAGTGCTGAAGTTCAAGTGATTAGGTTTAAGTTGAGCAGTAATAATAGTGAAGTGTGCTTTAGCAAACACAACAAACGAACGGGTAAGGCATACATCCTATATCTCTCTGTTAGCTTGCTTTAGCTTATAATGAATTCCAATGGGAATCAACTGTTTCCATTTTCACACAGACTACCACAGTAATGTGGGAAATATTCTGCCCTGAAGCTGAAACAAGCGCGTTACTTATTGGCCTTTAATGGGTAATAGTGTTGTTGCTCTTAAAGGACCCCGTCTTTGGTGTCTGGGTGTTTTGAAAAATTTCACCATAGAGATAGTAAAATAACACAATTCTTTCACATAACAATAAACTATTTATTAGAGTAACATCTAATTCAGTTTACCCCTATAAACATTTATAAGAATAAAACAAAATAAGTCAATTATCCAATATGTAATTTATTTATTTTTAATTGATAGGCAGATCATGCTAATGTAAATGAACATATTTAATTTAATTAAAAACATAATTATTATAAGTATTTTATTTTATTTCATCTCTTTTTTAATTTGTGTATAGTAAACAGTTGTGGTGAATGTTGGCTCAACACTTAATGTCCAAAGTCCTTATACAAAACAAGAGCAACAGCTGTAATGACCTTTATTTAAATATGGGATAAATTATAAGATAAAATTAGGTCTTCAGTAAAAGAGGGGAAAACAATTTATAGAAAACTAATTTATAGAAATTAGTAATTTCTCCCACTGTCTTGCACATGTCATTCAAATGAATGAAGTAAAGACGTAAAAATACAGCTTCAGTTCCTTTTTTTGTATTAATATGTGTCACATTAGCCCTTCCAGACACAGATTCTGTCCCAACATGCATCCATTAGCCGTCCTTTCAGCTTCATTAAACTGTCTTTGCTAACTTACTGACAGATATCAATGACTGTCCGTAGGGCTTGGGTTCCCTGTGGAGGCTACTGTTGGACAAACAACAAGAGAAAAAGGACAAATGAAGCAGTTCTGGCTGGGGTAAAAGAAGCTTGTTTTTTGTATGATTATATGTCAAGGACAGTAGGGGGACATTCAGCTGGTCTGAGACCGTTCTTTATTTTCACTCGTTACTCTTTTGCCATGTCGATAACCAGCAGCTACATTATAGGCTTGCATGATTAGTCTTATAATTAATTCTTTTTTTAATGAACAGATTTGAAGGATTTTATAAAGCACATGCTGGTGAAACCCTAATCAATCTCAGCTCCATTGTTATTCAGTGAATGTATGAAGTATGACTACCTTTGAAATCCAACCGAATACCCAAAAGCACTGGCTGTGCCATTCAGACCCGGAAAGCCCCCGAACCGCATTAACACGAGCCAGAGTTGTAAGGAGTGATCTGCATATTTGGTTGTTGTGTTGTCAACTCACGCTGGAGCTGCTGGTTCTATCTCCCCCACGGCACTGCCTTTTTTGGGGTGAAATGTGTCAGGCCCCTCGGCAGCCATGACCCCCAGATACCTGTGAAAGCCATGGATATAAAGCACAAAATCATGTATTATGGGATCATGTCTCTCTCTTCAGAATATTTTCTCTGATCTGAGGTTAATGTCCTGACAGATCTTCGTGTTTCTGTCTGGTTCTGGATATCAGATATGATAGAATCATAATATTGGAAATTATCCCTCTTTTGATCCTTCACAGTTTTATCAGATCTAAATTAAATGTATTATATTGTATTATATTGGTCATCTTTGACCCATTAGGACAAAATTAGATTTAATTGGCTTTATCCAATTTTAATTGGCTTGACACTGGACTAAATTAGTTTAGAGCATTGAATATAATTAAGGGTTCAGGGCAGGTTTGAATAGCATTTATATAACATTTATTATTTTATTTCAAATGATTTTCTTTTCTTTACTTTTACAGTATATTCACACACTCAAATAGTAACATTGTACGTGAATTATGACAACATATTGTTTTTACTTGAACTCATCAAAAGAAATTGAGCAATTTTATATTTTTTAAGGTATTTGACATTTAACTTTAGGTAGGTTTATATTATAGCATTTATAGTATGTTTATTATTTTATTTTATTAGCATTTATTTCAAATGATTGTAGGTAAAAATACTTATTTTATTTTATTACACAGTATATTCTTACACTGCAAATAATTCTATGGTAAGTAAATTATGGCAACTTATTGTTTTTACTTTAACTCATCAAAGAAATAATTTTTAGACAGCATTATTTTATTTCAAAGGATGGTTGGTAAACATTTAATTTAATTTAATTTAATTTAATTTAATTTAATTTAATTTAATTTAATTTAATTTAATTTAATTAAATTAAATTTAATTTAATTTAATTTAATTTAATTTAATTTAATTTAATTTTATTTTATTTTGCTACACTATAAATAATATGATAAGTAAGTTTGACAAGTTTTGATGTAATGCAAGTTTAAATGATTTATAAAGCCATCTAAACTTAAGTTTCTAGGTTGAAATTTGTGGATTGTTATTTTTATTATTTTTACATTATATGCTCTATAACTGCTTTGCTCATATGTTCTTAAAAAGTAGAGCGGTGCTAATAATTTTTCTGTTAGCAAAATAATTCAGCGGTTATGAGTTTATGGCTTATTGACCAACCAAAGATAAATGCCTGAAGTATAATTTGAAATCATTTCCCCAGTGGATCGAAGGCACACTCGAACAGATGAACTGATATTTACTAAACGTTCTTTTGCTTCCAAAGTATTATTTGGACAGAGGTACTAAACAGCACCGTCTCTGAGCGGTTTCCATGGTGACACTGCTTCATATTCCTAGAAAAGGTTGCCTGGTTTATTGCACTGGTCTGAGCAAGGCTTAACTTGTTGTGCTCAGGTTGGTAACCAAACAGCACTGCAATGCCTGACTGTAACACATACACATGGTTTGTTCAGAGGAGACAAATTCAATTAAAACTAGATTTGATAAATATAAGCAATAGTTCCAGTGTTGCTTGCATCAGTAAACACCAATGTGAATGAAGGTCAACAAATGAGATTTACATTCAACTTCCACACTATACATGCAAACCGAAGCTCAAGATTCTTCAATTTTTCACAAACGCTCGCACTTCTTCATAAGTTTAGCTCATAACAGGCGATGCAGCTGCTCGGTGTGTGCTGTGGATCATACGTGAGCGTGCAGGGGGCTGAGAGCTGAGAGCTGGCAGGTCTGCCCCCGTGACCGACACATTATCTGCTGGAATGTGAGCGCAGTCATTTCCAATAATGATTCCACACCTCCAGACAAGTGAGTGTGGGTGACATGAGGCTGCCGAGGGAGGGAGCTTGAGATGCTTGTCAGCCCCTCGTTCACTGTAATGTGATGCAGAGGTTAATTGGGGAGCTATGTAATAAGTGTTAATGTTGTTGCCTCTGACGTCAGTAAATAAGAGCGAATGAATCCCTTTCTGGACTGCTGAAATAACCATTTATTTTATCTTTAGACAACACATATGTTTTACTTAAATATCTCTGTTGCAAATAGTTCATAACCTTGGTGTAAAGTGTACTCAATTCTACTGAATGTGCACTTGTAGAGTACTTCAAATTTATAGAACTGCACTTGCAGATAATATTGTAATAATGCAATAATAGGAGTTTACGTTCATGACTTCTTTTATGGCCCTTACATGTTTCTTAACACTTAAGTAGGCTTTTAAAAAGTGCACTTTGTAATACTGTCAAAATAAAATTGTTACTTTTGAAGTACATTTCACTGTACAACATTATGTTTTAATAACCTTTAGTCGTGCTTTAAATATGTACACTTATTTTGATGTGTTTACTAACACACTAAAGCACTTGTAAAGTACTTAATTATGAATTTAACTTTAGGGTGTCATTTTATATTACATTTAAAGTTAATACATTTTTAAATGTGGCAAATTGCAACTTCATCATTACTAACGGAAACAAGTTTCAATAAAAAATATGTTACAGTATAGATTACCATAAATGCTAATCC
>JAPDDL010000830.1:10000-47751 GCA_027422435.1 Schizopygopsis pylzovi
TCTGAATAGGGAACGAGACACTGCGTTGAACGCTTCGGGAATGCCTTCCGCGTGACCGAGTCTGAGCCCATATAGAATCACGCCAATTCATTGGCTGATGGCGCGACGCCGTCTCTGACGCAATGACGTCGTCAGGTCATACTGGCGAACGCGCCATCCACTCCTCAGATTTCTCTGCCGAAAAGAACCCTGTCGGCAGCGTGAGGAGCTTGGCAGCAAACGCAGTGTCTCGTTCCCTATTCAGAGAACAAGGGTTACGCGAGTAACCGAGACGTTCTCTTTCATAGGTAACTCAACACTGCGTTGAATGCTTCGGGAACGTTATACCAAACACGCCAAGCTGGAAGCGCTGCCTATCTGGCCCAATAATGAACCAACAACATACGGTCGGTTCAAACAGACAGGACCTGAGAACCTGGAGCCGTATCAACGTCAAGGTTGTAAAACCTGACAAAGGTGTGCGGAGAGGACCATCCTGCCGCAACACAAATATCCTCCAGGGGTACCCCTCCAAAAAGAGCTTGAGAGGAGGCTACGCCTCTAGTAGAATGCGCCCGAAGACTAAGAGGTGAAGGGAGTTCCCGCGCCTCATAAGCCAGCGAAATGGCGTCTCTCACCCAGTGAGAAATCCTCTGCTTTGACGTGGCAAGCCCGCGGCGACCAGCACCAAAACAGATCAATAACTGGGGAGATTTTCTCCAAACCTTGGAGCGATCCACATACAGCTTCAATGCCCTGACCGGGCAGATCATGTGGAGTCTCTCATCCTCACTTGAAGCAAAGGGAGGGGGATGGAAAGAGTGAAGAGTGACCACTTGAGAACGGAACGACGTGGACAAGACCTTGGGAATGTAACCCGGCCTAGGCCGCAGGGTAACTTTGACTAGACCCGGGGCAAAGTCCATACACGTTTCACTGACAGAAAAAGCCTGCAGATCTCCAACTCTTTTCAGTGACGTAAGCGCCAGTAAAAGAACAACCTTAAGAGTCAGTATCCGATCCGAAGCTGACTCTAAGGGCTCAAAAGGGGCCGTCACTAGTCCTTCGAGGACGACTGACAAGTCCCAAGAAGGAACTGCCGTGGGGCGAACAGGCCTAAGGCGTCTGGCCCCACGCATGAAAGCGGAGACCAACCGATGCCTCCCCAAGGGGATCTCATCCAGCTCTCTCTGAGCTGCAATGGCCGCTACATAAACCCTAAGGGTGGTAGCAGCCGCCCCCGCTGTCAGCCTTTCTTGCAAAAACTCCAGCACTGGACCAACAGGGCAGTTAACTGGGTCGATTGCACGAGTCAAACACCACGATTCAAAGACGCCCCACTTGGAAGAGTATAGCTTCCTGGTAGGCTCTGGCACTGGCTATGGTTTCCTGAACTTCGGCAGGCAAACCATCAATCACAGCCCTTGGCCCTGTATGGGCCATACCCACAACTTCCAGAGCTCCGGCTGAGGATGCCAGATCTTGCCCTGAAGCTGGGACAGTAAGTCCCGCCTGATCGGAATCTCCCAAGGAGGTCGATACAAGAGGGGAGTTAGCTCCGAGAACCAGGTCTGGGAGGGCCAGAATGGGGCTATGAGAAGGAGACGGGCACCGCTCACCTTCACTCTGCATAGTACTGCCGGAATCAGCTTTATTGGCGGAAACGCGTACAGACTGACATTCGGCCATGGGTGGGCGAATGCATCTATGCCTAGAGTCGTCGGGAAACTCAGGGAGAACCAGAGCGGGCAAAAGAGAAGCAAAGAGGTCCACCTCCGCTTTGCCAAACAGATCCCAGATCTGGGATACCGTCTGACGGTTTGTAACAAAGTTCGTAGGAAGGAAGGAAGCGGACAGGGTTGGCTCGTGAAGACTCAGGTGTTTTTATTAACACAGATAAACTCACACAGGTGCGCACCCTGCGTCACCTGAACACATCAACTCTCTCGGCGATCACTCTCTGTATTCGTTCCGGCTGTCTCTCTCTTACAGCTCGTGCGCCCGAGTCTTCACTCCGTCTCTCTCAATGAACTCCCGTTCCCCGGTGGCTTTTATCCGGTCTCCACGCCAATTACTGCAATCAGACACAGGTGATCCTCATTTTGCACTTGACCCACTAACTTACCGCTGTCTCCTGAGTCTTTCTCCCGCTGCAGACTTCGCTGAACCATGCCCCCCTCGCCACATACCCCCACCGCCCGACTCAGGGAAGCCCTCCGGCCTGCAGCCCCCACCCCCCCCATTCCTGGAGAGGAAGTCGGCTACAGTCATCTGCGTCCCCGGCCTGTGGATCACCTTGAATTTGAAGGGCTGTAATGCCAGATACCAACGGGTGATCCGCGCTTTGGTATCCTTCATGCGGTGGAGCCACTGCAAGGGTGCGTGGTCCGACCAGAGGGTGATTTCCCGTCCCAGGAGATAATAGCGGAGGGTGAGGACCGCCCACCGGATCGCCAAACACTCCTTTTCAATGGTGCTGTACATCGTCTCTCTCTTAGAGAGCTTCCGACTGATGTACAGCACCGGGCGCTCCTCACCCCCTATATCCTGGGTCAGGACAGCTCCCAGCCCTCGGTCCGACGCGTCCGTCTGCAGCAAGAAGGGGAGAGAAAAGTCAGGAGAGTGCAATAGCGGCCCGCCACACAGAGCAGCCTTTACCTGGGTGAAAACCTGCTGGCACCGCTCCGTCCACGGGACCGTATCTGGGACCTCCTTTTTAGTGAGGTCAGTCAGCGGGCTGGTGAGCTCCGAATAGTCAGGAATAAACCTCCTGTAATACCCCGCCAGCCCCAGGAACTGCCTCACCTCCTTTTTGGTCTTGGGTCTCGGGCAGGCCGCAATAGCTGCCGTCTTATCAATTTGGGGACGCACCTGTCCGTGACCCAAGTGGAAACCCAGATAACGCACCTCCACCTGCCCAATCGCACACTTCTTTGGGTTGGCCATTAGTCCCGCTCCCCTCAGCGCTCTCAGTACCTCCCGCAGGTGTACCATGTGCCGCTGCCAGTCCTGACTGTAGATGATGATGTCATCCAGGTAGGCAGCGGCGTATGCGGTGTGCGGTCGGAGGATTTTGTCCATGAGGCGCTGAAAGGTAGCGGGTGCCCCGAACAACCCAAACGGAAGCGTGACAAATTGGTGCAATCCAAACGGCGTCGTGAAGGCTGACTTTTCTTTGGATAAAGGTGATAAGGGGATCTGCCAATATCCTTTAGTTAAGTCCAGCGTCGAATAAAAACGAGCGGTACCCAGCCGATCAAGCAACTCGTCAACCCGCGGCATTGGATAGGCGTCGAACTTCGGCACCGCATTCACCTTGCGATAATCCACGCAGAATCGGACCGAGCCGTCTGTTTTCGGTACCAAAGCGATCGGGCTCGCCCAGTCACTGCGGGACTCTTCTATCACTCCCATCTCTAGCATCGCCTCTAATTCCGACTGGACCACCTTTTTCTTGTGCTCCGGTAAACGATACGGCCGGCTGCGCACTACCACGCCCGGCTCGGTCTCAATATGGTGTTGGATAAGGTTGGTTCGACCGGGCCGGGGCGAGAACACGTCCGCAAACTCTCTTTGCAACCGGGCTACATCGGTGAGCTGGGAGGGTGAGAGGTGATCCCCCCCCGGGGCCAGAGTGAGTGATGGAACTTTGGGGCTCACCTCTGGCCCGAGATCTTCCTCGCTACCTACCACCGTCGCCAGCATCACCGGCTCGACTTCGTTCCATTTTTTAAGGAGGTTGAGGTGATAAATCTGACGTGCCCCGCTCCGATCCGTTCGAACCACCTCATAATTGAGATCCCCTACCTGCCGTGTGACCTCGAACGGTCCTTGCCACTTGGCGAGTAATTTGGAGCTAGAGGTGGGGAGTAACACACTTTATCTCCCGGCGTGAAATTGCGTAATCTGGCCCCCCGATTGTATAGCCGGCTTTGCTTGTCCTGGGCCTGTAACAAATTCTCCATGGAGAGCTGCCCCAAAGTGTGGAGTTTTGTTCTCAGGTCCAGCACATGCTGAATTTCATTTTTACTCTCCGAAGGTCCCTCCTCCCAAGTCTCCCTCAGGACGTCCAAAACCCCGCGGGGCTGGCGGCCGAACAGGAGCTCGAAGGGGGAAAACCCCGTGGAGGCTTGCGGGACCTCGCGCACAGTGAACAAAAGGGGTTCCAGCCATTTGTCCCAATTTTTGGCGTCTTCGTGAACGAACTTTCGAATCATTGTTTTCAACGTACGATTAAATCGTTCCACCAGGCCGTCCGTTTGTGGGTGATAGACGCTGGTGCGAATCGACTTAATTCCCAACAACTCATAAAGTTCGCGAATGGTTCGTGACATAAACGCCGTGCTCTGATCGGTGAGAATCTCTTTCCGGATTCCCACCCGGGAGATCATACTGAACAGAGCCTCCGCTACACTCTTTGCGGAAATGTTGCGGAGCGCCACTGCCTCCGGGTATCGGGTTGCATAATCCACCAGAACTAATGCAAACCGATGTCCTTGTGCTGACCGTTCCAATGGCCCGATGAGGTCCATACCAATTCTTTCGAAGGGGACCTGCATTAGCGGAAGGGGGCGCAAAGGCGCTTTTGGGGAGGCCGGGGGATTCACTAACTGACATTCACGACAAGCCGCACACCACCGGCGTACATTCTCGTGAATGCCCGGCCAAAAAAAACGGGCCATTAAACGGTTCAGTGTCGCTGCTTGACCCAGATGCCCTGCCATAGGATTACAATGAGCCGCCTGGAAAAGCATTTCCCGACGGCTTTTTGGTACCAACAACTGGGTTGTATCTTGTTTTGACTGAGCGTCCTGGGTCACTCGATACAACCTATCTTTTAATATAGCAAAATAGGGATAGGAAGGGGGCCGTGCGGACTGGAGAGGCCGGCCGTCAATGGAACGGACCTGGTCGAACGCGTTTCTTAGCGACTCGTCCTGGGACTGCTCCAGGGGAAAATCATCACGCTCCGTGAGGATTAGCCTCTCGACCGCGCTCCGTTCCCCTGGTGCCGCCTCAGCGGGTCCTGGCTCAGCCTCTCCCGTTCGCACTGCCGCCTCCCCCTCCGGCTTCTCTTTTCCGCAGGAGGCATCCACACACAAAACTCCCAATAAAATTTTAAACGCTGGCCAATTGGTTCCCAAAATCAGCGGATGCCGGAGGCGGGGGTTAACTGCCACCTCCACCTTATGCTTTTGACCCCGAAATTGGATGGTTAACAGCACTACTGGGTATGTCACCACGTCCCCATGTACACACCTCACCCGAACCATGCAGCTCTTATCCAATGCCTCGGGCTGAATTAGGCTTTGATGGATCGAGGTCTGGTTACATCCTGAATCCACCAAAGCCCAATAAGTACCCCCCCTAATACTCACAGGTATTTGGTACCCGCCAGCTTGATCGGGGGCAGCCTGTGGGGCGTCCGGAACCCGGACCAGTGTCCCCACCGGGTCCCCGCAACGCCAACAGGCCGGCCCAGGCTTCCCCGCCACCCTAGTGGCGGGAAGTGGGACAAGAAATTGGCGTGGAGACCCCGGAGGAATGGGAATAAGCGCGGCGCTCGGGCTGGCTGACCCCGCCTCCCTGGTGTGGGCTCTCCCGGCCGCCGACTCCGGTGCCGGTCCTCCTCTCCATCGGGGCTGGGCTCGGGGAACCACGCCGGCACAGGACCTGGGAAGGAAGATAGGGGGAGACACAGAAGGGGAGGGGAGAGAGAGAGAGACGGACGGTAGGGTTTCGCCAACCCCGTGGCACGCCACCATCTGGTCCTCAGCGAGTTGGATGGCCAGGTCCAGCGACGCCGGGCGGTGGCACTGGACCCACTGCGCGGTCTTCGTGGGGAGCCGCGCAATAAACTGCTCCAGTACCACTCAGTCGATGATTTGTTCGACGCCGCCTTCCCCGGCCAACAGCCATCTGCGGCAGGCATCCCGGAGCTGGTGAGCCATCACGAAGGGCCGGCCGTTCTCCCCCAGCTCCAGCGAACGGAAGCGCTGGCGATGCTGCTCGGGGCTCCGGCCGACCCGCTGGAGGATGGCTCGCTTTAGGTCGTCGTAGACCAGGAGGTTCCGGACTGGCAGCTGCTGTGTCGCCAACTGCACCTCCCCGGTCAACAGGGGGATGAGGCGCACTGGCCAGTCCGTCTGGGCCCACCCACATGCCTCTGCAGTCTTCTGGAATAAATCCAGAAAAGCCTCTGGGTCGTCCTGCGGCCCCATCTTCTGTACCGGCATGTGGGTGGGCGGGGCCGGGGCTGTTGTACTCTCTCCAGCCCGAACCTCCCGGTCCATCCAGCTCCGGAACAGCTCGCGGTCCTCCCGCTGGTTCTGGACGAGGGCACAGAATCTCCTTTCCTGGTCTGCCCTCATGTCCATCAGCGCTTTGTGATGTTCCTGGTGGAGTCCCGCGAGCGACTGGATGACTTCTGCAAACGGCGATCCCGTCGGTGAGGACATGCTGGCAGCGGCGTTCCGGCTTCCTTCCCCGGGTTTCGGCAACCAGTGTAACAAAGTTCGTAGGAAGGAAGGAAGCGGACAGGGTTGGCTCGTGAAGACTCAGGTGTTTTTATTAACACAGATAAACTCACACAGGTGCGCACCCTGCGTCACCTGAACACATCAACTCTCTCGGTTGTCTCAGCGATCACTCTCTGTATTCGTTCCGGCTGCAGCTCGTGCGCCCGAGTCTTCACTCCGTCTCTCTCAATGAACTCCCGTTCCCCGGTGGCTTTTATCCGGTCTCCACGCCAATTACTGCAATCAGACACAGGTGATCCTCATTTTGCACTTGACCCACTAACTTACCGCTGTCTCCTGAGTCTTTCTCCCGCTGCAGACTTCGCTGAACCACGCCCCCCTCGCCACACGGTTCAACATCCATTCCCCCGGCTTGAGCTTCTGTCTCAACAGAAAATCGGCCGCCAGGTTCAGTACTCCCGGAACGTGAACCGCCCTCAAAGAGAGGAACTTGTCTTGGGACCAAAGGAGAAGATGGCGCGCAAGCCTGTCCAGGGTGCGCGACCTTGAACCTCCTTGGCGGTTTATGTGGGACACAACCGCCATATTGTCCGTCCTGACTATGACATGATGCTCCCCGAGAACGGGGAGAAAATACTTCAAAGCCAGGAAGACAGCCCTGAGTTCCAGGCAGTTTATATGCCAAAAGAGGAACTCTTCCTTCCACTCTCCACTCGCCGGCCTTCCTTCGAAGACCGCGCCCCAGCCTGTCATTGATGCGTCCGTCGTGATCATATGGCGACGGTGGATCGCACCCATTCTCACCCTGCTCCGGAGAAAGACGGGGTCTCGCCACATTAACAGGTGTCGACAGCAACTGCGCGACACTCTGACAAGGCGAGTAGCTGGTACAGTGCGGCAGGTACCTAGAGAGACATGATGGCCTAGCTTGAAGCGGGCCAAACATGCTGTAAAAACTGGTATCCGGGCAGGAGCCAAACGGGCCTGCATCTGAACGGAATCCAAACGAACTCCTAGAAATACAGTTCGTTGAGATGGGAGGAGCACACTCTTCTTGGCGTTCATCCTGAGGCCAAGAGAATGGATGTGGCCGAGAACGATATCCCTGTGACGACTCACTAGCTCCCTGGAGTGAGCCAGAATGAGCCAGTCGTCCAGATAGTTCAGTACACGGATCCCCTGGAGCCTCAAAGGGGCCAGTGCAGCATCCATGCATTTGGTAAATGTCCTCGGGGCCAAAGCCAGGCCGAAGGGCAGAACCTTGTATTGGTAAGCCTTCCCTCCAAAGGCGAACCGAAGGAATCTCCTGTGTCTGTGAACGACCTGGATGTGAAAATACGCATCCTTCAGGTCGATGGTGACAAACCAGTCTCCCTGCTGGACCTGAGACATGATGGTTCTCATCGTCAGCATTTTGAACTTCCCTTTGTAGAGGGAAAGATTCAAACGCCGTAGATCCAGGATAGGCCTCAAGCCGCCGTCCCTCTTTGGAACGAGGAAGTAGCGGCTGAAGAAACCTCGTTCGACTTCCGACTGCGGTACTTCCTCTATTGCTCGTTTCTGCAGGAGGGAGGAAAGTTCCTGTTGTAGAACAGAAGCCTTGGCGGCGCTGTTTACTACTGTCAGGTGAACCCCGTCGAAACGGGGGGGGATTTTTCCCAAACTGAAGAGTGTAACCGGTTCGAATTGTGCGGAGAACCCACAGCGATACCCCGGGTAAACGCTCCCATTCGTGAAGGAAGTGTGACAGAGGAATCATAGTGTCGTGCAAGGGAAGACATACCTGAGATGGGGTGTCGAGAAGGCCTGGAGGCAGCGGCACCCTCCACCGTGAAGGAGAGCCCTCGGCGTCCTTGCTCGGGATGACGGAGAGAGAAGTGCTGGGCTGACGGGTGGCCGGCACGGGTTCCGTACACTGCAGGAGAGAAACAGCTGTGTCTCCTAACATGCGGCTCGCCGGCGGCGAATGGACGGGCTGCAAAGGGGGAAAGACGAACGCGTCCCCCAACTGCCAGCCCGAGTGAAAAGGAGGGTGAATTGGATCTGCACACCAAGCATCGAAGGGTGGCTGTGACAGATTTAAGTGAGGAGAGCGCGTTCGGGGCGGGCAGAAATGCTTTTGCGGTCTGGCCTCGCCCCGTAACGGTGAAACGACTCTCCTCATTCCGACCCGGAGGTCAGGAACAACCCGGGTTAGCCGAAGCGGCAGGCTTGTTGGGCCGCTTCATGTTAACCCGCTTGCGTGGTTGTTGGCGGGAAGAAGACCGGCCGCGGGCTCCCCAAACCGTCGTGGGGGGAGGGCGCGTGGCCTGGGCTCCGCCGCTAGGGGGCTCTCACCTGGGGAGCGGCTGCTCCCTAGACACAGAGGAGGAGGGAGTTGAAAAGTCCCTTGCTCTCCTCGGCATAAATTGTTTGAGAGCAGCCGACTGAGTTTTGGCTGAGCGCAACTTATCCACTACAGCGCTAACAGCCTCCCCAAACAACCCAGATTGTGAGATGGGTGCGTCCATTAAAAACACCTTTTCCTTCTCCCGAATCTCGGTCAGGTTGAGCCACAGATGGCGTTCTGCGGCCACCGAAGCCGCCATAGAGCGCCCCACGGTACGTGCGGTGTGTTTGGTGGCTCTCAGAGCCAAGTCAGTGGCTCTTCGTAGCTCCTTCACGGCTTCAGGAGTCAAGCCGGTCCCTTCGTCCATTTCCTTCAGGACATCCTCCTGGTAAGCCTGAAGGATGGCTATTGTGTGAAGGGCCATACCTGCCTGACCGGCAGCGCTGTAGGACTTCCCGATAAGGGCGGAAGTGGTCCTACACGGCTTGGAACGAAGGAGGGGGCGGGACTTCCAAGAAGGAGCCAAAGAGGGTGAAAGATGTGAGGCCAAAGTCTCCTCAATCACCGGCATGGCGGTGTAACCCTGCTCCACAGAACCCACAAGGTTGGTGAAGTCAGCGGCTGCCGCGTTAGTAAGGCGAGAGGAAAATGGCTGCTTCCAGGAACTGGAGATCTCGCGATGCAGATCACTGAAAAATGGCAGCTTCCTCCTTTCAAGCTTGGAATGCGCGCCGATGAGGAAGCGATCGTCGAGCTTCGAAGCTCGAGACTCGCGGGGCTCATCGGGCCAATCCAGCGCAAGCTTTTCGGTGGCGCGCGAAAGCACGTCCACGAGCTCAGAGTAGGCCGCTGAAGGCCGCGCCTCTTGGCCGTTAGGCGGGAGCGCATCTGCTAAAGCAGGCCCGAAATCCTCGGAGTCGGAGGCTGCCGTGTGCAGAATATCATCTAGCCCGAAAGAAACGAAATCACGTGCTTTTGGGCTAGGAAACTGAAAATCAGGCAAAAATTCGACCGGCGAATTCGCACGTGCGCGATCGGGAGAGGGAGGGAGAGAAAAGGCGAGGCCTGTCTGCTCACTCTCCATCTCCTCGAGCTCGACATCCGAACCCCAGCTCGCGGCTCTACGAGAGGCCGCGATCTCACGAGGCGGCGCGTTGGTGCTCGATGCGCGCCGGGAAAAATTGGAGGATTCACGTTCATAATCCTCAAGCCGAGAGCGGAGGGTTATGAGATGGAAATCGTCGCAAATTTTGCAGTTAGAGGTCCCATAAACCGCCTCACGTGCATGCGAAAAACCCAAACACAAAATACACTTACTGTGTGGGTCTTCGCGAGTGATGAAACGCATGCACGGTGGCATACAGCGGCGAAATTCCATGGCACTTCACCGCGAGGAGAACAAAGTTCCACTGAGGCAGTTGCCGAAGTGCAAATGGATAATCGCAAGAGTAGTAATTGGGTCAGAAATCGCAACAACGAAGGGCGATGTAACCGCTTCGTGAAGGCAGAGAAATCTGAGGAGTGGATGGCGCGTTCGCCAGTATGACCTGACGACGTCATTGCGTCAGAGACGGCGTCGCGCCATCAGCCAATGAATTGGCGTGATTCTATATGGGCTCAGACTCGGTCACGCGGAAGGCGTTCCCCGAAGCGTTCAACGCAGTGTTGAGTTACCTATGAAAGAGAACAATGTGTTCGAATTTTAAAGACATAGCGCGACGCGGCGCGACGCGGCGCGACGCGGCGCTGCGCTTCTCGTTCGGTGTGCGACCCCCTTAAGGCTCTTTGGTGATAATGCTGAGCTCCTCTGAATTGATCCACTGCCTGATTTCACATGAGAAACGTTCTTCTCTTCATCACGGTCTTCCTCTTCTCTTCATGCTCACACATGAGAAATGTTCTTCTCTTCATCACGGTCTTCCTCTTCTCTTTATGCTCACACATGAGAAACGTTCTTCCCTTCGTCACCGTCTTCCTTCTCTCTTCATGCTCACACAGGAGAACATTTCAACGGGCCCAGACTAAATCACAAGAACATACTGTACGTGCTTTTATTGGTGCGGCACTAATTATGTATATAACACAGCATGAGGCATAAACCAGCAGGGCTCTAGAGTGCGACCAATTTGGTCTAGCTTCTTGGAAAGGAGAGCTGGTTATGAATTCTTAAAGGGACGTGTTTCAGTCATTATTTCATATTTATCCTGTTGACTGATAACATAAACAGTCAAATATATAAAGTAAAACAGTTTTATTGAGAATTTGGCTGCATTAAAATTAGTGGTGGGCCGTTATCGGCGTTAACGTGCTGCGTTAACGTGAGACTCTTATCGGCGATAAAAAAAATATCGCCGTTAATCTATTCTCAAAGTTGGGTTGGGAGCTGGGTCTATACTACGCAAGCTATGATGACTTTCACCCTGATATTTTAGCGCGGATGTATACCTAGCCGAATTGCACTGTAGGGGGCGAGAACTAGTCTTCGAACTAGAGGCTCGCAGTCCGTGATGGACAGATTGTTAACGGCTGGTCTGTGTGGTAATACAATCGGGCAGGACATCCAAACGCTCACCTATCATTCATCAACCTCAAATATGGCTTTTCATCTGAAAGATGTATGTAGTAGCAACTTTACATGGCCGCTCAATATGATGTTAACCTAGAGAAATGTGCGCTATTGAAGTGTTTGTGTGGAAGCGCGTTTGCTGCAGGACAGGCTCCGGTGCGCTCACTTGCTCTTACATCTCCGTCATTTTTGGTCATACAGATAAAAGTAGCCTAATACATCTTTCGAATCTGTAAAGACTCTACGTTTATTTGTGTGCACTCAGAATAACAACGAAACGTTGCGCTTTTAAGCAAACAGGATGCGCTTTAGGTCTCATGTGAACTTGAGTGAGAAACTTCGAAACTCCGTCTTTGAAAAATATATCTATAGAGAGTGAAATGTCTAAAAAATAGAAGACGTGTGTGTTAGCATGGATGATTTACATGAAATTTAATCTGTGCATAAGATGGCTTTCAGTTCAATATAATAACAAAAAACGACATTTTGGGTTTTTATTCAACTAATAAGGTGGGCACGCTGTGATCTGTACTATATTTGTACTGTAATTGACAGTTATCAGCAAAAAAAAACAAAAAAAACAACAACACGGGAGTGGGAGGGAATGGGAGTCATTCTTCCGGGAGTGGAACGGGATTTTCCTCCAGTTTTTTCGTGGGATTGGGACGGGAAGAGATTAAAGTTTGTGATGCATTTTGGAAACAGGAGATGAGCCCCTGGTCTAATGCGCCACCTGGCTTGAGAAACCCGTTCTCAAAGACTTACTTTTAGCCATTATTTGGGTAGCACACATATTCTGAATGCCTTCGGCAGAATTCAAATGAGCCATTTTAATCTATGCCCACCCCTAATTAAAATACAGTATGAGTACAGAGAGACGATTAGACAGAACAGAACAGTTATTTTTTTCTTTACTTTACTTTGTCATTTAGCAGACGCTTTTATCCAAAGCGGCTTACAAATAAGAAGTAACTAAAATTAAAAGTTAAAACTATACATAATATATACACACATTTAAGAAGATAAAGACATGAAATAAACATGAAAAATGCATACAACATTTCAAAACTAAACATTTAAATGAAAATAAAGCTAAAAAAAAATCTAAATATTAAATCAAGAAAAGGTGTGAGTATAAAAATGCTTCTAACATAACACTAAAGGCCTAAGTATACTTCTTTTTTGCATAGTAAGAATTAGTTATAAAAACTGTAAATACTTTTTTTTTTCATTATGTTTAGTGCAATTATTTGGTAGTCTGTGGTGGGATGGGGCGCAGGATTGTTTTATGGGTTTAAGGGGGGGGTTTCAGAAGCACTGCACTAGAGCATCCCTTCGTTCAGACACAGTGGAAGATCTGATAAGACTCAGTGTAGAAGGGCCAAGTCTGGAAGATGTTGATGCTAGAGAGAGTGTGGCCAGCTGGTTTAGCCAAGGACAAAGATCAAGAAAGCTAAACTACAGGAGTTGGCCATCCGAGGGGCATGTGACTGCAATGGAGGATAGTCCATAATACATTGAGCCATGAGATGTTCAGTTTGACGCCCTTAAAACACTTAATTTAGATTTTATTTATCTTGAGATGTTTTAAGTTTAAATCTCTGCTCAGTGAAGCACTTTAAGCACCAACACTTTTTCAGTAAGTTACCTTTCTTGTAGAATTGTGCTTCAAATAAAGAACGTTATGTTGACCAGATTGTTAGTTAGTCGTTTTACTAGTCAATATTGCCTATATAAAAATTTGGGTGCACCTAACTTTTGTGCTGGTGCACCTAAGAAAAAAAGTTAGGCGCACCAGTGCACCCAGTGCAAAAAGTTAGTCTAGAGCCCTGACCAGGAATGAAACGGTTTGTGATTTGGCATACAATAAAAAAATGTATGTGCCTGTCTCTGCTTAAAGAACTGAATGCTCCTCGGCCAACCTAAAAACACACACATAAATTTTTTCAATGTTTCAATGACCAATGCTGATAACAGATTGGCCAAAATGGCCAATGTAATATAATGACAGCAAATTAGATATAAATTATATTAAAATTAGGGGTCGACCGATTATCGGCCTGGCCGATTATCGGCGCCGATATTAAGTATTTTACCGATTATCGATATCGGCCATTTTAAAAACAGATTTGCCGAGAATTTTTTGTCTTTAATTTTTTTTTTTTTTTTTTTTTTTTTATGCAAACAAACATACTATTTACAGGTGACATTATTTATTGGTGAATAAATAATACAGGTGAAACTATTTAATGTTTAAATGCACTATTTGGCTCGATGCAGCCTGTCTGAGCTCAACACTCTGTGAGAGTGAGGCGATCTCTCAATCTCTGAGAGCAATCTCCGCCCACCGCTCATCTGATATGTAGAGAGTCACGAGTCCGACCAATCAACGCGGAAAACTGAAGGCAGTCTCACACCGAGAGCACATGCTAACTGGAGCTGCCTCAGTGATCACGCATCAGTTGTCTCTCAAAGGTAAAGCAGCAGCAGACGTTGCTGAAGTTGCAAAACACCTCAATATAACCCATGATGTCCGCGATGCGGAAAATGCGGGCGGAATCGCGGAATGCAGTCATATAATGGAATTTACCGTATAACGCGGAATGTCACGGAATGTGTCGAAGTTTGGATGAATTAATCAAAAGTAGGTCAGTACACTTAAATCGACTCGCGCTATGGACTAGTATCTATTAATATTAAGCCGCAAAAACACTTTAAATATGAATCCTGCATGTTCTGCATCTCTGTTAATGAATGACACAGACGTGCGGTTTCATTTACTGCACACACACATACTGAAGCGCACGTGACGCTCGCAGTGACTTCAGCGTCTGCCGTCTCACTAAATGAGGACATAAATACATGAACAACATCCCCAGAACTGCTCGCAGAGTCACTTGATGAGCATTTGACGGTTTCATTTGAGTAAAACGATCGTCATATCATATAAACATAGGCTACAGAAACTTAAAAGGTCCTCATGGCAACCTGTCAAAATATAAGTTCGGTTTAGCCGAATATATTACTGTATACGTAATACAACTACAACAATTATTACAACTTTTGTTGAGAATAATCACACAATACGCTAAATACGTTTACTTTAAGTTTTACAAAATGTTTACAGAATGCTTCTGGGTGATCTCTGTACTTATGTTATTATTAATATTTTTAATATTACTGTTTATTTAATGTTGTTGTTATTAACAGTTTTCAGAATTAAAGACATGTTTAAAAGCATTTAAATAACGTTTTTTTTGTCAGAGCTCTTGTTATTATTAATTTTGGCATTAATTTTCATTTTTACACCAGACACGTATATCGGTTCAAAATATCGGTTATCGGTCTACTTGATCTGTAATAATCGGTATCGGTATCGGCCCTGAAAAACACATATCGGTCGACCCCTAATTAAAATACAATACTTGGTTTCAGTGTTATTTTAGCATAATTGTTTTACTATTATAGTTTTTGTGAAGATTTTGAATTAGATTTTATTTTTGCATTCTCCGTTTTAATTTTATTTTCAGTTAAAGTATTAGTAATTTAGTTTTTTCTATATTTATTAATTTGTAGTTTATTTTACTTGAGTAATTTGGTACTTCAGCTCAATGAAAATGGGAAATGCCGCCTTGGCAAATAGATTAAATAAAATGATAATACAAATATATACATTTAAAAAAATAAACTAAAATGGAGATCTGGGTCCAAATGCAGGTAAGGTCACTTTAATAATAAAATCAAAAGCCAACAGGCAAAAACAAAACAATAATCAAGAACGGGACACCCCAGACGGCAACGTAGTGCTGGTGTCCCGAGTGCACGAAACCGAATGTAATCGGTCAGATTACAAACACAGTGAAATACAAACATGCACATGTGAGTGCTGGTAGAAGTAATCTCGGCCGGCAGAGGGATGGGGCTGAGGTGCATAAATAGTCCACACATTGGGAACAGCTGAGAGTGATGAGTAGGTGCACAGGTGTGTGGTGTGAAGTGATGAGTGGGTGCACAGGTGTGTGGAGTGAAGTGATGAGTCCAGGAGGAAGGGAGGTTGCGCCCTCTGGCGGAGAGAGGGAGGACGCCGGACTGGACTCCTGACAATCTTGAAGAGGCAAACAGACAGAGGAAGTGCTCGTAATACCAAGTCTCAGACATAATTCAAATAAGTACAAGCTAGCAAGAGAAGGAATAAATAAAGATTATTTTTTAGTTTTTTTATAAATATTTTTTTAATAAATAAGTAATTTTTATTCATATTTATTAAATTTCAAGTAATGAAATGTAGGTAAATTAAAAAGTAATTTAATTTTAGTAAACAATAATAACCCTGCTTTACGCAATATTTACCGAAAATTCATAATAGAATATTTTGGTAACACTTTATATTGATATTTCACTTTAGACATTGTACTAACCAGAGGTGGAAAGAGTACAAAAATATTCTACTCAAGTAAAAGTACCATTACATTACTGAAATTTTACTTAAGTACAAGTAAAAGTACCAGTCTAAAAATATACTCAAGTAAAAGTAAAAAGTAGCTCATTTAAAATTTACTCAGAGTAAAAATTACTTAGTTACATTTTAACAATGCGAGGGAGGAAAAAATGGGATAGACCAAAGGTGTCAAACTCAGTACCTGGAGGGCCACAGCCCTACACAGTGTAGATATAACCCTAATTAAACACATCTGATACAGCTAAACTAATCATTTAGGCTTATTTGAAAACTACATGGTGTGTGTGTTGGAGCAGGGTTGGAACTTAACTCTTTAGGGCTGTGGCCCTCCAGTAACACGCTCCAGAGTTTGACACACCTGGGATATGGGCCTATAAATCTCAAACTAGTTGTTTTTAATTAAAGGAATCAGTTATTTAGAATAATAACACATTTAGGCTGTTACCAGGGAAATTAAATCAGTATCAACAAAATTAATCTTTGCAATGCAGAGGAAACGCAGAAGCTTCATCTGAAGTGGCATATATGTATTACACACTGACATGAATGCATTTAGCCTGCAGTTACAAATGCAGAAATAATGTTTTGATAAATAAGACATAAAATGTGACCCTGAACCACAAAACCATAAGGGTCCATTTTCCTAAATTGCGATTTATACATCATCTGAAAGCTGAATAAATAATATTTCCATTGATGTATGGTTTGTTATGATCGGACAATATTTTAAAATCTGGAATCTGAGGGAGCAAAAAAATCCAAATATTGAGAAAATCTCCTTTAAAGTTGTTCAAATTAAGCTCTTAGTTTTGATATATTTACAGTAGGTATACATTAACAAAATATATTAATGGAACATGATCTTTACTTAATATGCTAATGATTTTTGGCATAAAAGAAAAATTTATAATTTTGACCCATACAATGTATTGTTGGCTATTGCTACAAATATACTCCAGCGACTTAAGACTGGTTTTGTGCTCCAGGCCAGGGTCACAAATGTTAAATAGTCATTTGAAATACAAAAATAAAAAGATACTTTAAATGTTAAATTAGAACCACCAGTAGGTGTCAGCAAGTCACTCATAAGTGAGTCATTGCGATTGAACAGAATCATTTAAACGGTTAATTCAAGGAATGAAACACCGTCATTGCTCAGAGTCAGAGACGCAAAACTGTGCTATGGTGGCTGTGTTTGGAATTATTTTTGTTGTCGAAATAGAGCAAAAACAGGCAATATGGTGTCTAAAACGTAAGTCTCTTAATTAACTTCTTGTTTTTTGAACTGTTGTAAAAAGCAAAACTACAGGCCTATGTAATCATGGTGCTTTTTTTGAGAAAAACGGCATTCTTCATGTGATGTTGACTTACTATATTAAATTATATAAATATATACATTTTCTGCTTCTATATCTTCAATTTTGTGATCATTCTAAACGCATTTTAGACTGAATCACGCAGTGAAAGAAAGCAGTCCAGATGCACGCGGATTAGTCTAATCTAACGTTACTAGATTTCACGGCACACTGTTTAGAGTGATTTGTTTGGTTTTTGGCAAAATACTGATAATGTCAAATCGCACATCGTTAAAACAACAATTACTATATTATCTCAGACGATATTGCACACCCTGCACCACTGTCTTTTTGGCTCATTTGTGCAAAACCTTTTGCTAAACCGTCAAAGCTTCATTTTAACCACCAATGCAACGATGCAAGTATTTAGCTTACCTCTACATGCTTGCGAAGGGCGATGTCGAGATGTTATAAGCTGCTAGTTCGGTCTCCCGAGGCAAACACAGCTAACACTGCATAATAGAGCATGAATATGGCCAGGGGTTCACTTCATTTCCTTCGAGTTCAACTTCAGCAGAGTACGACCGGGTCTGGTTTTCAGCTGGGTCTGCACCATTAACGCCTGTCTTGTCCGTCTGCATCTTTCTTGTGATTTTAGCGCCAGTTTCTTCTTCTGCCCATTATTTGCTGCAGTTGTTTCCATGGAGCGATTTTTTTTTACTCAGTAACGAATGTGTTTTAAAATGTAGCGAAGTACAATACTTCACACAAAATATACTTAAGTAAAAGTAAAATTACAGATTAAAAAAATTACTTAAAAAAGTACAAGTACACAAAAAAGCTACTCAATTACAGTAACGCGAGTAAATGTAATTCGTTACTTTCCACCTCTGGTACTAACTATATAACTAACTTACGTTATATAACATTAATATGCATAACTTTGCAACTACATGTCTATTCACTCTCATTAGAGCATTAGACTGTTCGATAATGATTAGTAGATTAAGATGATATGTACTTGCAAAGTTACGCATATTATTGTTAAGTAACGTAATCGTAATGTTAAGTGTTACCAAAATATTGAATGATTATGACTGATATATAAATGTATCAATATCTAGAAGCACCAACCATAAATGCAAAAATAATTACTTGTTTCAAATGACTTGCAGCTCTGTTTGGTGCAGATAGTGGTGCCTAAATTTACCATGACAGCTTTAAAACATGAAATCTGATATCCACCGTAAAACAGCCAAAAATACAAGCGAGTGCCATTTAGGTTGTGACAGATATGACGTACCCCTTCTGTAGAGTGAGATTGTAAAAGGCTTTGGTGGTCTGCTGCTGACGTACACACTTAATCCACGTGTAAAAGCTCACATTCAGTCTGTGTCTCTCTGTTCTGTTCTTCATCCATTCAACAGCACACTTCTGCCACTCGCAGTACGGCCCTACGGCCTAAAACACACATCCAGACAGCAGGGGATCTCAGATACCAGCTTCATGTCAAACTAACTTACCACATACCTATAAACATACACAGAAAACAACTGCCTGGGTCTGCAACCACGAGGGCTTTCTAGTGAACGGACTTGCATTAACTTGACTTGATTTGTGTGCTGATGAATAAAATTAGGAATGTGTAGTAAGTAATTAAAAAGGGAATGGACCATTTTACCTTAAAACACATTTCTAGCCTTATTTAGTTAAGTTCATGTTGACATTAAATCAGTGTTTCTCAACTAGAGCCAAGATTTAAGTCAAGATGACTTAAAAAATGATAAAAAACTATTATAATGATTATGATTTAAAATAATACAAAAACAAGCATGAAAATAAGCTAAAAAATAAAGAAAGATTTTTCTTATTTGAAATCATGAATGACTGAAAGAGCTATGTAAATTCACTGGTTTAAAGGAGTGGGAACCATGAAGCTCATAAAAATTATTTAATACTAAAATGTAATTATTTTAATTTATTTATAATTAATTTAGTATTTTTTTATACAGAATATAGAAGAACAAGGTCTCCTGAAAATGTGAATCAATACCATGATTTATTTATTTATAAATTTGTTATTATTATTTTGCATGCTATTTATAAGCAGAAACTGACTTTGGCATGCATACGACACTCTGTTAAAAATTACCATGAATTTAACGATAAAAGACTGTAAAAATGCTACAGTAAAAATTGTTAAATGGTTAACGGTAAGTTCCCCTACTATATACAGTTAAAAACTGTATTGGCCATTACATAGTATGCCGTTTTTGGAAGTGAAAAAGAAAGTATAATTTACAGTGAATAACCGTAAATTGACATTCTTAGAATTTCCTGCATTGCATTTCAAATTGTATGATTTATTTATTTTTTTATAAATGAATGTTTCTTAGTTTTTTATTTTCAGTTTTGCACATTAGGGTTTTATGTTACATCTAATGTTGTTAAATGAATGTTATTGTATTATTTCAGTTTCATGTGTGTTACCATGATGGTGTTTGGTGTTTGTGTGAATGAGACTGTGCACCTTCTATATAAGTTACTATTTAAAAGCTGCTTGTGATAGGCTATGATTCATTATGTGACTTTCTCATCACCACCTACTATTGGTGGTTATCAGTGTATTACAAAAGATTTCAGTACTTCAATAGGTTGGAATATTAACATTATATCAGATGTAATTGTAAATAATTTAAGTTATAACCACAAAACCTAAAACGTTGCTACCATATTTTTACGGTGAAATTCTGGAAACCACAGCTGCCATTTTTTAACCGTTATTTTGCATAAAATACACAGTTTTTGCATGCATATGATACGCACTTTGTTGGCATGCATATAATATGCACCTACCCAAGGGCGTAACCATGGTATAGATATTGGGGGGGTCCAAATGTGAGCCCTCCCCCAGATATTTTTTTTTAAGTTCAGTCGTGGATCAGATCGTAAAAACAAACAGGCCAGGCCATCAACGAATGAATAGAGGCTTATCAATGGAGTGGGAAGTGCGGGAACTCCTTGGTCTGTGACTCCAGCAGTTCATTATTCAGCCTATTTTCAGGGTATCATGCTAGAATTTCCGCGAAATTTCCGCGGTATTTTTGACCATGGCACTACTTTTTAGGTGTCTACTTGCTTACCGTCTGAAAAAAAAGGCGAATGTCCGCCTGTTCGTCCTGCTTCTTTCTTTTAGCTCCTACCTTCATTTCATTTCAGCACCAGTGACAGTCGGACTGAGCGGTTTTTTCAAACGATGCCGCGAGCCGGCGTTTACGGGCTCAACCAAGTGTACAATCGAGGGGGGGTGGTCACACAGTTTTGTTTCTCTTGTTTTTCCTAAATTAAAAGTAAATCGGAAATAACAACAGATCCACTAGGCTACAAACAGGGTTCATAAAAGGAGGGCATATCATATGTCACATATTACAATATAATAGGCCTATTATTGGGGGGGACAGATTGGTATTTTTCCAATATTGGGGGGGACACGTCCCCCCCAAAGTGTATGGTGGTTACGCCCATGCACCTACCCACACCCCTAAACCTAACCATTGTGTAACCCAGGTTACTAGTGGGTAGTAGCATAGACATAATAATAGAGCAATCAAATAACATCAAAAGGATGAAAAGTGCTGCCAGAATAAATATGTACATGTGATTTAATAAAATATTTATTAACATAAATATTTTTAAATGTGAAGTATTGAGGATTATAATCACATCCAATGAAATCGCGCTTTGAATGACGTCATTACGTCTTCCGCTATCGCGGCAATTTTACAACGCAGTACCTTCCAGATCTTTCTTTTATGCTACGTGATGCTAAAACATCTAGGGAAAGGAGCGCTCTGAAAGTTGCTGCACCTTTATAACAGAGTGTGGGAGGAGGGAAGATTACCGAATGCATGGAAAGAAGCAGTAGCCATTCCAATAAGAAAACCTGGCAAGGATCCTTCTAAACCCACAAGTTATATGCCAATAGCATTAACATCAAATGTATGCAAAATTATAGAAAGGATGATAACAGAAAGGTTATCATATACACTAGAAAAAAGTAGAAAGCTAGCAAACTATCAAAGTGGTTTTAGGAAAGGGAGGAGTACCATGGATTCGGTTATAAGACTAGAAAATGAAATAAGAAAGGTTCAGGCAAATAAGGAATCAGTCATTACAGTGTTTTTTGATATAGAAAAAGCTTATGACATGATGTGGAAGGAAGGATTGTTGATAAAGTTGCACTTGATGGGTGTAGGTGGAAGAGTTTTTAATTGGATAAAGAATTTTTTGTTTGGAAGAAAAATTGAAGTACGAATAGGGTCAGACATATCAAGTCAGTTCGATGTGGGCAATGGAACACCTCAAGGCAGTGTGATAAGTCCGCTACTTTTTATCATCATGATTGATGATGTCTTTACAAAGGTGCCAATGGATATAGGGAGGTCACTGTTTGCGGATGATGGGGCTTTGTGGAAAAGGGGAAGGAATATGGAGCATGCAATCAGGAAAGTACAAGGAGCAATTGATGAGGTGGTGGAGTGGGGATATGATTGGGGGTTTAAGTTCTCAATAGAAAAAACTCAAACAGTCTTTTTCACCAAGAAACAATTTAAGGAAGGGATGAAGTTAAATATGTATGGGAAAGAATTAGAAAGGGTTGGAACATTCACATTTTTGGGAGTTATTTTCGATTCACGGTTAACATGGGCAGATCATATAAAGAAAATAGAAGGAAAATGCAAAAAAGTAATTAATGTGATGAGATGTTTGACAGGTAGGGAATGGGGAGCTAGTTGCTCTGCATTAAAAACAATATATGTGGCATTGATTAGATCTGTGTTGGATTATGGCAGTGTAGCTTATGGGTCAGCAGCCAAATCTCTATTAAAAAAACTAGATAGGATCCAGGCACAGGCATTAAGAGTGTGTAGTGGTGCTTTTAAAACTTCACCAGTACCTGCACTGCAGGTAGAAATGGGAGAAATGCCATTAGCATTAAGAAGGAGGCAGTTGATGACAAATTATTGGGCTAATTTGCAGGGTCATAATGATTTCCACCCCACAAAAGAAGTGTTGCAGGAGACATGGGAGAATGCAAGATACAACGGAGATAATTTTAGTAGAATAGGCAATGAGGTAGTAAGAGAATTTGGAGTATTTTATATGGAGATGAGCCCTACTGTAGTATATCCGATGGTGGCTCCATGGTTACTTGTTTGGCCTGATATTGACTGGTATTTGTTAGAATTAAAAAGGAAAGAAAAAGATCAAATAGATTTGGTAAATGCATTTAAGTACCTTATAAATAAAGATTATAAAGAATTTGTACATGTGTATACAGATGGTTCTAAGAAACCTGAGACAGGAGTGACAGGGTATGGGATGGCAATACCGGCTAAAGGAATAGGAATTAATAGAAGAACATCAGATTTTTTGGGAGTATATACAGTGGAAATGGTGGCAGTATTAGTTGCGTTAAGGTGGGTGGAAAAAACAAGACAAGAAAAGGTTCTGATATGCTCTGATTCATCCTCAGTCCTTGAGAGTTTAAGGTCTTTTCACTCAAAAAGCCGTCAAGATGTATTATATGAAGTCCTTCAGTCAGTAACAAGGATTACAAATCAAGGAGGACAGGTATAATTTATGTGGGTTCCAGCACATGTAGGGGTGAAAGGGAATGAGCAGGTGGATGAATTGGCAAAAAGGGCTTTAAAGAAGGGAAATATAGAAATGCAAATTAAAATAAGTAAAGCAGAGGTCAAAAGTTTCTGGGAAAAAACTAACCAAATTTGGCAAGAAAGGTGGGACAGAGAGGAGAAAGGAAGGCATTTATATCAAATTCAAAAGAGTGTAAAAATAACTAGGTTAGGTGGTGGGCACAGGAGAGAGGAAACAGTAATGACAAGGTTAAGGCTGGGGCACGGTGCTCTAAACAAATCACTGAAAATGATAGGAAAACACGAGACAGGCTTGTGTGAGTGGTGTCAGGAAGAGGAGTCAGTGGAACATATAATTATAAGATGTAGAAGGTATGAGGTACAGAGAGTGATAATGAGGAATAATTTGAGGGAATTATGGGTGCAGGAATTAACATTAAAAGGAGTGTTGAGCATAGGTGACAGAGCACAGGTTAGGATATTGTTAACTTTCTTAAGGGAAACTGGTTTGTTTAATAGGTTATGAGGATAAAACAGGGATATGGGAAAGTGTGTTGGGTAATGAATGAATGTGTGTTATAAGATTATTATTTTCTTTTATTTCTTTTGTTTCTTTTTATGTGGAAACTAGATTGTAAGCCTATTGTCTGATTCACACTCCGGAGCAGAAGGGGGCGGTAATGCACCAAAAGCTGGTTGCCAACCGCCGTTAAAAACAAAGAAGAAGAAGATCTTTCTTTTCTCCGTGAACTTGAGATGAGAGCGGATGTTCGTCACCGCTCCAGGAGATTCAGTGCTTCAAAATAGAATATAAAAGACGTAAGACCCATTTAATATGTCTCAATATCATTATACATCGATGATATAAAACTAAGTACTTGTGCAACAGCAGAAACCATTTGATTTATCTCGTGTAATGTTCTAAACACGTTAATAACGCAATTTTAGCGTTCGTATGATGCTAATACGATTTGTGTTGTGTAACGTTATATATATTCCTAACGAAGGATTGAGAGAAAAGCAGTGTGTCTGAGTGTGATATCTTCAAACGTGTACCATCAGGAGTTTTCCTGCAGCTTCATATGTAAGTTACGTTTGAATGAGTTTCCTTGGTGAGTTGATGTGGTTTATTTTGTTTTCGTTAAAATGTTTCAAAGTCTTGTTAAAAATGTGTTTAATAAATTAACCATTTATTTGAGTAGTATAAATGATTAAAATAGACCTGAGAGTAAAATAGAGACAAAAGTAATGGTAATTAATGTGATATACCAATAATTAACATGCTTTGTGTGTCGAACAAGGTCATTATACAAGTGATTGCATAGAATTAAAGTGGAATGCTTTTATTATTAAAAAGGGAATGCCCAATAAGGGAATGAAAATCATACAAAGGAATTCAATACACCAAGGTATATGAATGGATTTTGTTGTTTATTTGAAATTGTGCTAAAATACATTGCAAAGTGCTAATTGTTATTTTTTTGGGCCTGGTTTTCAAGGCCAGGTTTTTTCTCCTCCTTGTTTTGGTCCTGTGTGATGTTCTGTTGATGTTAATCTGCTGAATGTGGCCTGCTCTGGATGTGAATCGAGTGAAGTGTGAACCTTTCTTGGATTGTGAATTGTCTCAACTCTCTTCTGTGTGTGTAACGGTGGAGTTGGACTGGCGAGCCGCCCGTTAACTGGAGCCTGTGAACATTCCTGTTAAGAAAGAACACAGAAATTGAACTTATTCATCTGCAAATGGTAGGAGTGGAATTTCGTATCCTTCTTCCTATGTCGGTATAAACTTTAGAGACTGCAGATTTCATCCATTCCTGGATTCCTGGACTGAATTTATTAACTGACTGTTTTTTTTTTCTTCAAAGAATCATTTTGAGTGTTCATTACAAGCATTGAACTCTTGGTTAATTTTGAAGTGTTCAGACTGAATGTAATTTTGTTTTATTGGGTGTTTATTCTTTCAGAAATTTGTTTAAGGTTTATTGGTAAATATTCAAAGTGTTGAATAACTAAACCAAGATCCAATTTAAGAACAAAACAGTTAAAGAAGGAAAGAAAAAACGATACAAATCCTTACTATTGAATGTAAACTAAACTGGGGTCATTGTACACTGAGTATGATATACAAAATTGTATTTTTGTACTGTGGTCATTGTTGAAATATAATATTTTCTTATTCTTACCTCAACCCCCGTCTCTGAGTCGTTCACTGCTGTCGCACCATCTCTCTCCTCGGACGAATCTAGACTTCTGAGCTTACTGGTCCATTGATAAAGTAGCTTGCATGATATTCGGTTGTCACGGGTTACAACTGCGTATCATATGCATGCCAAAGTCAATATCTGCATATAATGCGTATGCCAAATAAAAACAGAATATTGTCATATTGAAAAGCACTTTCATGAGATCAGGTTAGGATATTGGAGTCAAAAAGGTTGAGAACCACTGCTTTAAATGCACAAGAAAATGAACTAACAAACCTCCCAATGCTTATGGAGTTTTCTGAACACGTTGACGTGACTAAAGAAAAATCACAACATCTGCTCTCCATATTCACCTGTTTGGTCCATGTAGAGAAGCAGTGTGTGAGTAAACTGGTGTCATGAGAAAGCACCACTTGCTGCTCCAACATATGTTTCTCAAGTCTCTTCCAAACCATTTGTTTCCACAGAATGACTGACTGAAAGAGCACCCTCCTCTCCTGTATAAAAAAATTCTAACAATCAACAAAATAACCCTTTTCCTGAGTTCCTCAAACTACAAAATGAAGTTTTGTTCCAGACCCATATTACATTTTCTCTTCAGCACAACATTTTTTGTTTTATGATACTGATACAATTGAAGACCGAGCTTTTAAGCTTGAAAAAATATTTTAAAAAAACTTCACAGTATCATTAAAGTAGGCCACATGACTCATGCTATATTCCAGAGGTGGGAGACTCGACTCAAGTAGCAAATTTAAGGACCCGTGACCATCAGGACTGTTACACTATGCGACTAAACGATTTACCACAAAACTTATTATGGAATCCAATTTGTTGGAAAACATCATAACAAAGAACAGAGTCATAGATGGACAAGAGTCATGAATAAAAAGGTAACACTTTACAATAAGGTTTCATTTTGTTTATTATATTTAATGCATTAAATCTAACATTACAGTATGTTTTTATTTGTGTTAACATTAGTTAATAAAAACCCACCTGTTTATTGTTAGTCCATGTTAGATCAGGTCCATTAAATAACATCAACAGATACAACTTTTGATTTTAATAATGTATTAGTAAATTATGAAATCAAGTAAGATTAATGAATTAAATGTTTACATTCGAATAAAAATAAAACTACAAGAATAAATCACATGAGTCAATATTTTAGTCACGATAGAACATAGATAACATAATAAATATTTAAACTGAGAAATGTTACAATTTAAGCACAAAATGAGCTCATTTCTAATTGTATACCTGCTACAGGTCTCAAAATAATTGTGATGAGGGCATGTTTACCATGGTGTAGCATCTCCTCTTCTTTTAAAAACAGTTTGAAGACATCTGGGCATCGAGGTTATGAGTTTCTGGAGTTTTGCTGTTGGAATATGGTCCCATTCTTGCCTGATGTTTTATGTTTCCAGCTGCTGAAGAGTTTGTGGTCATCTTTGACGTATTTTTCGTTAAATGATGCGCCAAATGTTCTCTATAGGTAAAAGATCTGGACTGCAGGCAGGCCAATTCAGCACCCGGACTCTTCTACTATGAAGCCATGCGATGAAGCCATGTTGTAATAGCTACAGTATGTGGTTTTGCATTATCCTGCTGAAATGTATATGTAGTCTGGAGGGGAGCATAAGTTGCTCTAAAACCTTTATATACCTAGATGTTCTCCCAGCTGAATCTTTTCAAAACGTCTTGCTTTTTTAGCCCTTTGTTGCCCCCGTGCCAACTTTTTTGAGACCTGTAGCAGGCATCAAATTTGAAATGAGCTCATTTAGTGGATAAATATTTAAACTGAGAAATTGTAAATTTGTATGTTATCTATGTTCTATTTTGAACAAAATATTGGCTCATGTGATTTGGAAGTCTTTTAGTTTTCATTTAATTCAAATTTAAAAACGTCCCAACATTTCTGGAATCCGAGATGATAGATAGATGGAAAGATGGATAGATGGAAAGATAGATAGATCGATAGATAGATAGATAACCGAGGACAACTGAGGGACTCACTATTACAGAAGATTCAAACACTCACGGATGCTCCAGGCATCTTCCCAGAAGATCAGGGTAAATTTAACAGAATTTGTCTTCTGGAAAACATGTAACTATCTTCTGTAGGTTCTGAAGGGCAGTACTAAATGAAAAAAAAATAATGATATTTAGGCAAAACAAAAAAACCATACAAAATCTTCATTCTGTTCAAACGTTTTCATTATATTCTAGATTTCTACTACAAAGTGTATGAATATCAGTGAAATATCATACAAACAAATTGCTTAAAAAATCTAAATTGCAACTAATTGATTGGTTGACCAATAGTGAAAAGTCTGGAACACAAAGTTGGATGGTTTTTAATTTAAACTTTGTTTTAAAATTAATGTAACATTATAAATAATTTTAGTTATATGTAGGTAACCTGCTATACAGCAGAGATCTGCATTCATGTCATGTGGCAGTGCTGTGATTCTGCAGTCAGTAGGGCAGTGCAGTGCTGCTCTCTGTGTCAACATACTTCATACAAATATAATTACTTCCTTGATAATTACTCACCTTAAGTGCAGACAACTGTATAATCAAATCAATCCCTTATTGTGTGAACAATACCACACTATTGTGGAGTTTTTAAGACTTGTGAACTGATTTGAAACCTAAAGTTCTGGTCTAGGTCCTAAGTGGTCTGAGTCTTGTACTTGTGGCACAGCGGTGGACATCAGAGGACCAGATGGGGACGAGGCAGAGGAGGAGGGATGAAGATGAGCCAGTCTGTCTGTAAAGAGCAGAACTCCTTCAGAGAAACCAGCTTGAGTGTGTCTGTACCACTCCAGAAGAACAGCCCTCTGAAGAGCTCTGTCATGAGCAGATCTGTGAGATCTCCAAGAGAAAGGTAATAACTGAGGCACAGAGAAATAGAGGAAGAGAAGGTCATCATACTTTGACAACTGATGTTTCTCTAAAATCTCTGTCCACTTTTGAAGAGTGTTGTGGAGCATACGTCTGGTTGATCGTCCTTCAGCTGAAATACCTGTTTTCCATCTGCACACCTTCACCATATGAGCCACAATCTTTCCACGCCCTAAGATAGACAGACAGACTGACAAAACAAGCTGACTTACTGTGAGAGTTGAGCTCTTTGTGAATTCCTTCCTCACCCCAGCGCTTTGACACCAAACGGCAAACGCAGCCTGCATTTTACCCATCTCCTGCAGGAGGCGCACTCTCTCCAGACCTCCTCATGTCCTGTGTCCTGTCTGAGACATCTCTCCACTTCCTGAAGATTACTGCACAGATGTCAACAGCAGCCATCACTTCCAGTCTCTCACGGTCACCTCAGCAGATCTGCTGTGATTGAGCCTCAGGTGCAGTCCTGTCAGTGTCAGGGGCCCTTACTGAACACTGTCAGTCATTCCTGTCTGAAAGAGGCTTTTTTTTTTTGCTTAACTTCCACCTACCTGCTAACATTCGCCTGGAAAGTATCCATTGGGCTCTGGCGCTCAATCGTGTTAGTTTTTTCTTCTGAACGTGGCAGGAGTGCAGGGTGCGTCTGTGCAGAGAAGTGTACAGGAATCAAATAATGAGGTAGCAGGTTTATAATGGAGCTAAAAACAAGATTTTTGAACCACTTTTCTGTACAAAAATCCCCTTCGCAATCTTAGGGTGTTCTGGGAGGGGGGTTGCTATAGCCTTGTTATGCAGTTTCTAGGGTATTCTGGACAGTTTCTAAGGCTCTAATATGTGATTGGTAGTGTTTTCTGGGTGTTTGCCTGATAGCCCAAGTCAAATCAACACAACCTCTAACGATAAAATTCAAACTCACCACAGCTGTGTTTCCCAAAAACCTCATAAAACTAACCCAGATAGCAAGAGAGCTATCTGGGTTATCTGGCAGCTTTACAGGTGCAACATCTTGACACTGGTGCGGTACACTTGGGACATCTTTCTACATTCCCTAAAAGGTGCATAGTACCTTAAGGATATATACAGGTGCATCTCAATAAATTAGAATGACGTGGAAAAGTTCATTTATTTCAGTAATTCAACTCAAATTGTGAAACTCGTGTATTACATAAATTCAATGCACACAGACTGAAGTAGTTTAAGTATTTGGTTCTTTTAATTGTGATGATTTTGGCTCACATTTAACAAAAACCCACCAATTCACTCTCAACAAATTATAATACTTCATAAGACCAATAAAAAAAACATATTTAGTGAATTGTTGGTCTTCTGGAAAATATGTTCATTTACTTTATATGTACTCCATACTTGGTGGAGGCTCCTTTTGCTTTAATTACTGCCTCAATTTGGCGTGGCATGGAGGTGATCAGTTGGTTACAAGGTAATGGATTTTTGACTCAAGATCTGCATTTAAAGTTACACCAGAGGTGTTCAGCTGTCTTTCTGCAGACCAGTCAAGTTCTTCCACACTGACTGAATCATCATTTCTCTTTGATCCTTGTCTTATACACAGAGACACTGTTATGTTAGAATAGAAAAGGGTCCTGTCCAAACTGTTGCTATAAAATTAGAAGCACACAATTCCCTAGAATATCATTATATGCTTAAACATTAAGATTTGTACTCTTGGAAATTACTAAAGTAGTCAAACCTTTCATTAGAAGGGGTTTCAATATATTGTATATCAGGGCCCAATCTCTAGATGAGCCTCTCAATCTCAATGCAAACAATACACGGTGTAGTGGCTAGGCGTCCACTTTGGTGGCTTAACAAAGAAAGGGCTTGACACTCATAGTCTTTACATATCCATTGTCCACATGATTGACTGGTCCAAACTTGATGAATCATTTATTGCCATTAACAAATAAAAATACAAAATGAAAAACATAATCTCAATAGAGTTAAGGATTGCAACGATATAGCTTAGAGTGGAGCTTGAGTCAAATGCATGGCGTCAGACCGTGAGGTCAAAGACTGTCACTTCCTGTTTAGCCACGCCTTCAGGTGACATCACGGGTCTTTTATCTCAGAGAACTTGCATCTCCACCTGAGCCACTAGATGGAGTCAACTTAAACAACACATAGAAATACAAAATATCAAACAAATTATCTTTGCATACACATACAGTATTTTGGCTCCTACACACGGGTTCTAAAAGGCTTTTAATTATACACCTGTTAGGCTGAGCTCAGGATTACAGGTACATGTCACAACAAGTTAGATCATTATTGTGACACCAGCTCTGTCAGAAGGGTTTATTACGCTTTCACAAGCACTGGCACTTTACAAAGATCTTATATTTTCTTTACCTTTCTTCTATTTTCTTTTCATCAAAGTCATCATCATGAGCCTCTGGTACCACATCCAGATTTTTAAACAAAGAGAAATGTGTTCAATAAAGCTTCCTAAAATTAAATATAATTATATTATCCCTTCAAAACACCCTAGTCAAAAGAAATCTGGAGTGTGAACAGGTTTCCTTATGAAAACCAATCATAATGGAATCGATTAAGAATCTTTTAAGGGTGGGATCGCATCATTTGTGCGGCAAAATTCATCTGGCATAATGCAATCCTTTTAAAAATAATTTTTGTGATAGGAAATGTACAACCTAGGCTCATTGGAAAAACGTGCCTTTGGCAATGTATGCAACATTATTATGTTACACTATCATATATACAGAAACATAGTCAAAACGTATAAAACATGTGCTATGGTAAAAGCATTTTGAGATCATAAGAGTATTGTGGAAGAAACCATGTTGTCATAGTTTGGGTGAATATAAGTTTTTGTCGTCTTCAACATCTGCCCTACTGCCAAGTGTTAATTCAGCAAAAAATTGCAGTTCTCCACTAAGACATTATTTCAGTACAATACCAGTAACTAGACTTCTAATAAAGATGACAAAATATCCAGTTGACCTGGAAAAATCGCATTAGAATCCAAAATAGAGGTACAGTACATTCTAAACAAACATGGTGCTACAGTAAATAGCACTGAAACTGGTTTGGCTCGTAATCACAGAGGAACCACTTTAAGTACTGTGCAGAACCTTTGTCATATGGCGCTATAGAACCATAAGATGAACCCCATTCTTCTCCTTAGACTGTAGATCTGTTACTCCACTGTTTCTCTCATGTTTGCTATGAATGGAAATTTACTACAAAGGCTGTTTTGAGTCACTTTTATGCTTTCCGGGGTCAAAAAGTCTTGTGTGGGGCCCTGGAATATTTCCTTATGGGGGGCCTTGGGGGCAAAATGGTTGAGAACCATGTGATCTTCAGGAAATACAATGTATTTTAATGTCTTTTTTCACAACTAAGATACTAAGAGAGACTTAGAGAGCCTTTAAAGAACTATACAGGGGCTTAATGTGTTCTTTGTATGGCAGTGGAAAAAGATTTTGCCTAAGAGTTTTCTCTTAAAACCAATTTTAATTAATAGAGTGGAATCATGGCTGATAGTAAGACATGCAAATGTAAAATAAAACCAAAGAGCTGTTATATTCTTGCACAACTTGTTAATAAAAAAAACAAAAATATTATCAAAGGAAAATTTGGAGTTGGGATAACCTTCAAATCCCCCCCCAAAAAAGATTTGTGGGAAACAAATAAATGCAGCGTGTTTCTAAAAAAGTTTATGTTCCGAGGCAGATTGCTGGCAACAGCAATTTTATCTCAGCTGGAAAAAACAATAGAAACCATCACAGAATTTGTAATGGTTCTAATAGTTATAATGGGAATTGTATTAGTTTTAATGCAAGCTATAATTGTGCCTGCTGGTCTCTACTGGTAATTGGTCGCCTTCTATTGTTGGCTTGTTAAAACCACTAAATCCTAATAGAATACATCCCAAAATGTTTGTGATGGTATTTGTAATGGAAACCATTAGAAGTTCTGTGATGATTTGTATTGTTGTTTTTTCAGCAGGGAGGATAGTTTGTGATTTGGTTTGAGTGACTTTACCACTACTCCTAACGTTTCACAGATTTAGGAGCTGTAGTTTTAGCGCTAAAGCACTTTTTGAATTAATCTTGGAGCAAAAATGTAGGAGTCCTAAATTTAGGATTGACACGCCCATTATTTTTAAGATTTACTCCTAAGCCTTAATATGTTTCGTGAATACGGACCCTGGTGTACAAGTATATCTGATAAAGCTGAAAAAAATATCAAATTAGAATCTAAAACATACAGTTGGATCTTATTTAATTATTCTGACGTGATCACAATCAAATGATCCTTTGGTGGAATTTTGGAAATAGGTAAGGCTTGCTATGGTATACCATATTTTTGCAAATCTCCAAAAATATACCTAGAATTAACTAAAGGAAATCACAAAGTGGGTTATATGAGTATTACATATTTTTTCCCCATGATCATTAATCATTATATGTCTGTTAGAAACTTCTTTAAACAGTCTAGTTTTTCTTTTGTTCAAATACTTTAGAAAATTCCCATTTGAACTGGATCGTTTTGAATTTATTCACTATGGGATTTTGGACGTCAACATACCTGAGCTTCTGTTGGAGTCATGGCTTTACACTTCACAAAAGGTGAAGGTTGTTGATGAGACAAAATATTGCCCATCAATACACACTTGTTAATTACTACTTGCCGCCTATCTTGGATGAGGTTTGCGTGCTCTTCTAAGAAAATCTCTTTGCGTTGTTTGCATATGGTCGGTGTAAATCTCTGTAGGCCTATCAAAAGCCCATTTGTTGCCATCATGTCTCTGTCAAAATCTTAATTTTCCCCTGATGCATTTGATGATTTGCGGTGTATAGAAATGTCTTCAACGGAACCAGAGCTCAATCTTGTATTACAGCACCAAAACGGCTCTTTTCTTGGTTATCTTTTGATACCTCATGGAATGCAGCTACTGTGCCTTTCGCCTTCAGAAACATCAGATACAGCGAGAGAGGATTCCGCTGAGGTGGATACAGATACATTGGGCGTCTGATGTTCAACAAAAGAGACTGCATGCTCACTTGTGTTGAAGTGTAGCATCAAGCAATGCAAGTTTGCAGACTTCCACGAGGACTCGAGAAGCTCATGAAAGGTAGAGGACGAAAGCCTTTCATCTAGCCTTTGAAGAGCGAGTGCTTCCTTATGGAGTTTATAAGCAATGTCTGCAGAATTAAAGCAGGTCAGCTGGCTGTCTCTCTTTCAAACAGGATAATGAGGAATCCTCTGTAAAATCCCTCTGGGGTTTTCCATTGCACACACTTGCCGCATTACAAGATCTGAAGGCTGTAGCATAAATTTGTCTCGTATCATTCGTGGCATTTTTTTGAGCCACATGCAGTGTCTAAAACTGAACAAATGCTCTTGTTCCACATGGTGTGGTGGTGGGGAAGATCAACAGTTCAGTCTGTTTCTCTCTTGAAGAGTGTTTGCTGAACGAAGGGAACAGAAACATACGCAAGCATGCAGGGAAGTCTGCTCTTGTGCTGCTCTTACCTGTAAGGTTGTACCGTCTATTGCAGCATGTGGAGGCTCATCTGTGTTTTCCTCAGGCAACAGCATGTTGCTTGTTAGTCATATTTTGCCATCTCAATACAAACCTGCTTAGGTATCATTTAAAAAAACAAGGTCTCGTTCCATCAGCTTAAAAAATATTCAGGCATAACCATGCATGCATGCAAATGCCCAATTATCCACCGCAAACAATTCAATTAAAGATCTAATCATTTAAATGTCAAGTGATAAATCATTTGTATACCTACATTTGGATAATGCAATGACAATTATGATGATCGTTAGGCTACAGCTTGTAGTGTTTACAAAAATCACTCACCCTCAGGAGCATTATGTTATATTTGCTAATGCATTAATTTTGTCATCTTCAGTTAATGATCTGTACAAAATGTGGAGGAAACCTTCAAACTGCAGAGCGCACGTTGTGTGAGTTAAGAAGATTACAACCAGATTACTGTACAACCAACCCGCTGAGAGGAGCCGGCGAATTAACTAAGCTGTCAGATAACCTTTTAAAACAAAAAAAAAGGAAAAAAGCATGAGTAGTGTTTGTTCATACAAAGAACTCCAGCACAATTCAAAGACCATCTTAATCCGATTAGACACCCTATTAAATTTAATGCAGACTAAAACAAAGCTTACAGTCTTTACAACGGCACACACTGTATAAGGGTGCTAAATCGTGTCATTTTCATAACTCATAACTTTCAGTTTATGGAGTTCTTGTCTATTTTTTGTTCCAGAACGATGTTGTCACATCAACAGAGTAAAGTTGTATGTACATTGCTGCAGTTTGTTGATAAATAGTATGTTCTTAAGATTTAGGTAACACTTTATTCTTAAGGACCAATTCTCACTATTAAGAAGTTGCTTATTAGCATGCATATTACTAGAATATTGGCTGTTTAGTAGTATTATAAAGCACGTATTAATGCCTTATTCTGCATGGCCATATTAGATCCCTTACCCTACCCCATACCTAAACTTAATAACTACCCTATTAACTATTGATAAGCAGCAAATTAGGAGTTTATGGAGGGAAAACTTTTAATTAATAGTGAATGTGTTTCTTATTCTAAAGTTTTACCAAGATTTTTACCTAAAAATACGATAAAACTAAACGATATAGACTTACATTGAAGGAGTCTAGAGACAATATTATAGAGATGTGTGAAGCAATACAAACACCAGTTTATGTGAAAATATTACAATCTTGGTTTATTTGAGGAATGTTACTATTATCATTAAATAATATGCATAATCAAGAAATTAAATTACAGGAATAAATTGTATTGTCATTTCCATGTCATGCGATCGGGAAACTAACATAAACGGAGTTCAATTCTCTTAGTCTTGATCAGCCCACGGTCTACTTGTAGTTTCTCAGGTAAACCAATCTGTGAGGCTGGAATTTCTCTCGACACAGCGGGCATTCGCTCTACAATAAGAGCAACAAAGAAAATGACTGATCAGACATCAGTAATGCTGAACTTCACACCACTGCGTTAGGTTATATACAAGTCTTGCCTTGGTATTGCACCACTCGGTAATGCACTCCCAACAGAAGAGATGACCACAGGGGGTGCTGCTGGTGTTCCTGCGCTCCTCCAAACACAAGATACAGCGTGAAGGGCGAGACGACGTCTGACTGACCTGAAGACTGAAAAGAAAACAACTGAGAATGCTGAATAATAGAAGATAAATTCAGAGTATTATGAAACCTCTCCTCATAACATTACCACAAAACTAAAACTAAAAATAAATAAAAAATTATCATAAAAAACCTGGGTAAATGACAAGCAAGGACATCTGAGATGAAGAGGGAACAATTTGTATATTATTATTCTGTGCCAAATCATCCAAATGCAATATTTGCTTCCATTTCTTTCTTAACATATGTGACCCTCTCTATGAAAATCCAGCTAAGGGCAAAAACAATTGTTGTACTATTTTCTGCATAAAATAATCCTAAATATTGTAAAGAACATTCTGTGAAAATATATTTTTGGTATCTTTAATATTGACTAAGGCCATGTCAAAGATTGAAATCATAGTGAAATTAATGCTTGTAATCAAACTTTGATGCTCGTCAAATCAAAATCACATCACTTTTATTGTCACATCACCACAGCACGTGTGCCTTGGTGAGTGAAATTCTTGAAAGCATGCTCCAGACAGTGCAGAAACAATTTACATATAGACAGTACATACTTACAGACTGTACAGAAGACAATGTGCTGAATACACATACATATACTCAGTACACACAGTGTACTATTAGACATACTTTCATTTATCAATACACGTTATGCACCGTATGTACACATTTTACATTATGTACACATATATACACACAATAGTATGCGAAAAAAAGGTGCAACAGATTATACATAGGCCGGATACGCAACGTCATGGATGTGCATTGGATGGTATCCAGTGGTAGCAGATAGATTGTTGTGTTTGTGCAATGTGTGCGTGTAGTCCAGTTGAACTGTGTTAAAGTGCAGTGCATGGCATATCGTAAAGTGGGAGTGTGCTGTAGGGTGTATTAGTTTTGACTCTTCATTAGCCTGAGGGAAAAAGCTGTCCCTCAGTCGGCTAGTGCGGGATCGGATGCTGCGGAGACGTCTTCCTGAGGGCAGCAGAGAGAGCAGACTGTGGGACGGGTGGCTGGAGTCCTTGATGATCCTCTGGGCTTTCCTTACATTATATTTTCAATATATTATATTTCCTTACAATATATTTTTGTTATCTCAGAATTAGATTTTTAGACTTTAGCCTGGTTTTTACAGAGAGGGTCACATATTTCTACCATTTTTCTATAAATAATTATACAATTTTTACTTTAATGACTCAAAATTGTGAACTTCAAACATTACCATTTAATACATTGAACTAACCTAACCCTACATGTTATAAAAAAGTTGTGATATCTTTTAAATTTGTTTATAAAATAAATAAAAAATAATGATAGATTCTATTTGCACTGTAAAAATAGCAGTGTTTTCAGCTACTTATAGTAAAGAGTGGCAATTATCTGCACCTCAGTATTGTAGTACATTAAAAAGTATGCAATAATAATGTATTGAGCATTAATTATCATTTGTATTAGAATTACTAAATGGATTCACCTTATTGGGAAAATAAAGTCCTCCCTACACCTACCCTAACCTTACCTGATACTTTATTTTCAACTTTTCGATTATTTCCTTCATTTTTATTGACAATAGATGCCTTTTCTATGTGATAAGAGATGAGAAAAGGGAGAAGAAAGAGTTTGGAAAAATGCGGATTCTAATCTGGGTCGATCATTGTCAAAGAATACGTTATACGCGCTTTATCATCTACGCCATTACAGCCATCGATTAGCAGCCATGCTTTGTAATGTGGTCCAGTCCAATCGCATGCTGGTGGGTGAAGTTAGTGTAAATAGACACTCAGATAAATAAATATTCTTAAATATCATTGAAGTTAAACAATTGAAAGTGGAGAGGGGGGGGGGAAATCTCATTGTCAAATAAATGCTTTCTCTAATTCATAGTAGCCACAATTATTGGCACCTGTGGGATTACAAATTGTATTTAAATGTTTAATTTAGATACACTTCCTGACCATTTGAGCTCGAGACAGCTGTGCCTTTTTTCTCTATGATAATGGTAAGATCAATGAGTCAGACTACTGAGAGATTTAACCTTTGATCTGCAAATGACTTTCTAGCCCAGACGTGGATTCGTTTAGGTTGATTGGATTAGTGTCTATGCCTTTGATTATGTTGATGAGGTTAGGACCACGGGAAGTTCCCGTAACAAACTAACGCCTCCCTCAGGTGCTTGCTTTGTTTGAATTTGTCTCCACCTCCGAGAAGTCCCTCCTCCAAAAATGCCTATAAAATAACCTTGTAAAGTTACTTAAGAATGAGATTTCGATGACCATAGATACCAATGACATGTCATAGAATAAAGAAATTCTGCTGACAATCCAATCCGAAGTCTCCTGGTCTTCTCTTCTGAGTTTTCTACACTTTAGAAGAACAGAGTTTTCAACACACCCAATTACTGCAACATCCTTTCCCCAAGATAACGTGTCTGAGTTTTCTCCTATGATCCCTGAAGTGTTTGGAGAACACCTGATAAGAGATCAGAGACCGTTTCTTCATCCAGAATCTCTCCAGATCCTTCAGATTCACAGCTTCTTCTCTTCAGTTCACCACACTCATGTTGACTGGGACAGCCATGGCAGAAGCTTCATTTAGTGCTCAGTGACACATTTTTGTGTTACTTTTGGATCATTGTCTTGATGGAGGATCTAAACATGGCCCATTATAAGATTTTTTACAGAGGC